>CM074488.1:16444865-16477229 GCA_037389245.1 Oryzias sinensis | reverse complement strand
AAATGTTTTAAGTCTAGATTTGAACATGAACACAGAAGAGGCCTGTCTTACGCCTTCAGGGAGGCTGTTCCAGATTTTAGCTGCAGAATATTGAAACGCTGATTCCCCTTGTTTAGTTCTGACTCTGGGAATCAACAGGAGGCCGGTCCCTGAGGTCCTCAGAGTACGAGATGGTTCATATGGCACTAACATGTCAGAGATGTACTTGGGTGCGTGGCCATGGAGAGACTTGTACACAAGCAGAGCTGCTTTGAAGTCTATTCTTTGAGGTACAGGGAGCCAGTGCAGAGACCTGAGCACAGGACTAATGTGATCATACTTCCTGGTTTTGGTCAGGACTCGAGCAGCAGCATTCTGGATGTACTGAAGCTGTTTTACAGCTATTTTGGAGAGGCCGGTGAGCAGGCCGTTACAGTAGTCTAACCTACTGGAGACAAATGCATGGATAAGTATCTCCAGGTCTCGCTTTGAGATTATGTTTTTGATTTTGGCAATGTTTTTCAGGTGGTAAAATGCCGCTGATGTTACTGACTTGATATGGCTGTTAAAGTTCAGGTCAGAGTCCATGATTACCCCTAGATTTCTGACTTGATTTGAGGGTTTAAGGGACAGAGAATGAAGGTAGCTGCTGACACTTTCTCTCTGTTTCTGTGGGCCAAAAATAATAACTTCGGTCTTGTCTGAGTTTAGCTGAAGAAAGTTGTTCTGCATCCACGCACTGATCTGTTGGAGGCAGTGGTTGAGAGAATCCACCGGCCCATGTTCACCTGTTGTCAGTGACACATAGATCTGAGTATCATCTGCATAGTTGTGATAAGATATGTTATTACTGCGTATTAGCTGCCCTAGTGGCAGCATGTAGAGGTTGAACAGAAGGGGTCCCAGGATCGATCCCTGGGGCACACCACAATTCAAGCCCATGTAGTCTGAGACACAACTCCCAATTTCAACAAAATATTTCCTGTCTTCTAGATAAGACTTGAGCCAACTTAGGGCAGATCCAGAGATGCCAACCCAGTCTTGGAGTCTGTACAAAAGGATCCCATGATCAACAGTATCAAAGGCAGCGCTCAGGTCTAGCAGGATTAAGACAGAGACTTTTCCATCATCAGTGTTCAGGCGGATGTCATTGGTTACCTTGATAAGAGCAGTTTCTGTGCTATGATGGGGTCTAAAACCTGACTGGAAAACATCAAACGAATTGTTTAATAAGAGAAAGTCAGTGAGCTGTTGGTAGACAACTTTTTCAAGGACTTTTCCTAAAAATGGCAGATTAGAGATAGGTCTGTAATTATTCAGTACAGTGGGATCAAGACCGCTCTTTTTCAGGAGGGGTTTAATGACTGCAGTTTTTAAGGCCTCTGGAAATATTCCAGATTGAAGAGACATGTTAACTATTTGAGTAATTGATGGCAACACACTGTTCAAGACAGACTTTAGAAATCTAGTGGGTAACACATCAAGGCAGCATGTAGACAAGCTCAGACGGGTAATGGTCTCTTGGACAGTTTGGTCACTGACAGGTATAAAGTGAGTCAGCTTAGAGTGAGTAGGTGGCCGTTCGATAGTTATATGTGTTGTGGAGTTGATGGCTTTTTTAATGCCCTGAACCTTGTCATTGAAAAATACAGCAAACTCATTACATTTAGGTGTACAAACCAATTCTATTGGTAGCTGGGTTGGAGGGTTAGTTAATCTGTTAACTGTTGTGAACAGGATACGAGAGTTGCTGCTGCAACTTCCAATTATTTCAGAGAAGTACCTTTCCCTTGTTCTGCATAAGATCTGGTTGTAAGCGTACAACTCCGCCTTATATATTCCATAATGAACCTGGAGCTTTGACTTGCGCCACTTTCGCTCGGCTCTGCGGCACTGTTGTTTCTGTGCCTTGACTCGATCATCATTCCTCCAGGGAGCTTTCTGTCTATGTTTTCTCAATTGAACTTTCATAGGGGCAATGGCATCCAGAACATTCAAGATGCTAGAAGTACCAGAATTCAGCATTTCATCAACATTGGCACCAGAGACGTTTTCAGGGTTTATCATTTCTACAAACTGTGCCCTAGTGTTCTCATTTATTTGTCTCCTTTGGACAACTGCAGGGCCAGGCGGTGGTTTGGGAGCAACAGACAGGTCAAAGAATACACAGAAATGATCAGAGAGGGCGACATTAACCACACTGACATTGTAAATAGTAACCCCCCTTGTGATGAGCAGGTCCAGAGTGTGCCCTCTGCTGTGGGTGGGGCAACTCACATGCTGAATTAGACCAAAGGTTTCAAGGACAGCATTGAGCTCTTTTGCATTTCTGTCATTGACATTATCAACATGAACATTAAAATCACCTGTAATGACTAGACCATCAAAGTCTGTGCACACAACTGAGAGCATTTCAGTGAAATCATCAATAAAACTTTGGCTGTGTTGAGGAGGTTTGTACATGACTATGCAGAGTAAGGGAGGAGTTTGTTTTAGCTCAATCTTAAAGGACACATACTCAAATGATGAAAACACACCAAATGATAGTCTGCGGGTTGCAATATTATCTCTAAACAGTGCAGAAACGCCTCCACCCTTTTTATTTTCTCGTATTTCCGATTCATGTTTGTAGTTGGGGGGAGTTGATTCGACTAGAACTATGTTTCCTGTGTTTTTGTCAAGCCATGTTTCAGTTAAAAACATAAAATCAAGATTAAAAGAAGAGATAAGATTATTGATTAAAAATGATTTGTTGCATAAAGATCTGACATTGAGTGCAGCAAGTTTGAGATTAGTTTCCTTGGGACTGGTCAAAACCTTCTTGCAAGGGATGTGAACTAGATTTCTTTGATTGGACAGTCTAACTGCCCTTTTTTGCATTCTACGTGGTGCAACTACAGGTATAGCACCAGAAGGAAGCTGTTCATCACAGGGCCCCAGTTTGACATAACCTTTCCTAGGACACTGGGGGCCCGTTTCATCCTAGCTCCGGGGAATAGCACCTCTAGAGGCGCGCAGGAGAGGTTGAGTTGAGGGTAGTTTGGGTGATGGACCAGGAGGAGCGGGAGCTGGACGGGATTTGGGTGAACGACGGAGGGGGCGTGTTGGAGGGGGTTTGGATGAAGGCCGTGTTGGAGGGACTTTGGGTGAAGGATGAGGAGGGGGCGCTGGAGGGGTAGGAGAGCTCCTGTGTGGTGTGAGGCTCACAGGTGTTAGGGGAGCCATCTTAATTCCTGACTTAATGAGGCTATCAAAATGGCTAGGTAGGGCCATGGGTGAAAGTGGGGGGGACGAAAAGGAAAGTGAGTCTTCACTGGGAGTAGATGTAGCAGGGGGCGCCCACAGCTGGTCAGATGGTGGAATTTCTGGGGCCAAATCTGGTGGTTGTTGTTGTGGTTCTGCAGCTGGGTCCTTAGCTGGCGGTAGTTGTTGTGGTGCTGGTGCAGGTGAGTCCTTAGATGGAGGTGGTTGCTGTAATGCTGGTGCTGCCGGATCCAAGTCATTGACCGGTGTTGGTGGAGGTAGTTGTTGTTGCCGTTGTGCTGTGGTTCCTGGGACACTGGCTCGGTCCTTCCTTACTGCCTTTTCAGGGCCTTGGCCTCTATGCCCCAGAGCGTGGAGGAGGTTCTTCACTAACTCTCTTGCTCCACCTCTGTTCAGGTGTGGGCCTCTTCCCATGAATAGGTCCTTTCGCTTCCAGAATGTATTGAAGTTCTCAATGTAATGCAATCCTCTGGAAGCACACTCTCTGGAGAGCCAATTGTTCAGCTGAAACAGACGGCTGAACTTGAGTGACACCCCATCGATGTTAGGAAGAGGTCCGCTGATGAATGCTTCAACCTCTACTTTGTCGATCTCTTCAAATAACTTCATGAAGTCCTTTTTCAAACGTTCGGACTGTTCTTTTCTGATATCAACAGCACCTACATGGATGATTATTCGTTTAACTCCTTGGTACAAGACTTTAGATAAGAGTTCTGTAATCACTGGAACAGTAGAACTTGGGCAACATAAAGTTTGCATATATACATATATCACACATCAACCCGCACAAATAGCGCATAGCAAGCAGTGGTTAATGATGTTCCTTAAACTGTGCCTCACAGCAGACCACTGCCCATTAGTGCCAATGCAGGCTGCAGTTATTGGCCTGCCACACTTTATTAAAGAAGTAAGTCAAGTGTAGAAAATATTTTGCAAAGTGCAGAGAAGCCATCCAAATGCTAATACAACTCACAGGATAGAATAAATTTCATATGACACACAAAAAAAACATTAACCCCTTGATTCCTATTGATGCAAATAGCCACCTTTGTTTCAAAATTACATCTACTTAAAAGCAAAAACAGCTGGATATATATTCAGGTGTCATATGGTAGCATTAAGAAGTAAGAGGAGTGTGAGCTGGACAAAAAGGGTAATGGGTTTTCATGGGTAATGAGAAAGACTGAAACAGAGTAACTGAGCAGGATGTAAAACAAAGCCTCACATTATTGCCACATCTAAGAACAGATGAATATGTATAGGAACACAGATTAGATTTTACTGACTGAACAAATCACTGTTCAAATGGAAAAGTTTGATTAATGCAAATAAATCACATGTACAAATAAGTACAGAGCAGAACATAGCTCCAGAACTTATGTAATGAAATACACATTTTTGTGGCATTTTTCACATGCTGGAGAACAAATATAATGAAAATAAAGTTTCAAATTTCATTGTGAATCAGGAGCCGACAAAAAAACGATATTTGAAAAAGCTTGTAGTATTTACACAGAATCTACGATCAGCAGGTCACAAGCTCCCTGCTCTGTTCCATTCAGATGCTCAAAACTGTATGCCCTGATAGCTCCAATATTGCTCTGCATTTTTGTTGCTCCGGTAATGTTAGCTTGGGGTGTGAGGGACTTTAACCCTTATGCTACCTTAGCTGACCCCACCCTTACATTGACGTGTTCTCCCTACCATGACAAAGGTGGATAAAGGTGGAAAGATTTCATGTAATCCATGGACAACAGTGAAGATCACAAATCATTGAAGAAAAAAGGTTCCGTGCACTGTCTGGTGGGTCTAGATGACCCAACTCCCAACGTTAAAGTGCCTAGGATAGCACAAGGGTTAAGCTTGTGGTAGAGAGTGTACACAAAGGGATGGTGGGAGGCCAACAATGCACCAAAAGTCCAGCGCAACTCAAAGACAAATTTTCTAATGAACTTCTGCTTCTCTGCAGAAACTTTGTCCTAGAAAATGATAAAGTTTTTTTTTTTTTTTTTTGGCACAGAGAGAGGAGCAGAGCAAGCTACCTGAACAGAATCCAGTGACCATCAGAGTAGCAGACATCCAAGACAGAGCTCTAGGTATGAATTCAATTCAATTTTATTTGTATAGCCCAAAATCACAACAACAGTCGTCTCGATGGGCTTCGAAGTAAAACATGAACTCAAAAGGATCATGAATGCAAAGAGTTCAATAGAAAAATACTAAAATGAACTAACAAACTGACTAAGCTATACTGGCATCCCTGCCCTTAGACCCCCCTTCGCGGTAAGGAAAAACTCCCAAAAAAACCGGATTCCGGAAAAAACGAAGAAACCTCAGGGGTGCCCACATGAAGGAGGGATCCTCCCCCAGGACGGACAGGCGATGTACCAGAACTCTTAGAGAAGAATTAACTTATCTAAATCTACAACTACATATATAAAGTCCAGCAGACGAGCTTCATTCAGTCGTGGTTGTGGGGACAGTCAAAGGCGCGAGTCGAGCTGGAGACAGGAACCACAGCCAGGAGCAGGAGCAAAGACGAGGTACTCGGTCAGGTACAGAGCAGAGACGAGCCAGAGATGAGCCGGAGACAGGAACCACAGCCAGGTGTAGGAGCGGGAGCAAAGGCAAGGTACACGGTCAGGAACAGGAGCACGGATGAGCCAACTGGAGTCTGGAAGCACTCCCACTCCCCAGGAGGGGAGAGGAAAAGAGGGACAATACATGAATCGCACTGTACCAGACAGAGGCATGGAGAACTAAATGATAAATTATGATCAGGAATGGAGGAGAGGAAGGGTAGAAGTAGAAAAGAAAAGAAGACAGAACCCCAGTGCACCATAGTTACCCCAGCTTCAACTTCTAGCAGCCTTTTAAAAGAAATAGTTAAGTTTAATTTAAACAACTTAACATTAAGTTAAATAGTCTCTGAATACTAACTAGTCTGACAATAAGCCTGTCCAAAGAGGAATGTTTTTAGTCTAACTTTGAATGTAGAAACTGTGTCGGCCTCTCTTACATGAGCTGGGAGTTTATTCCATAAGACAGGGGCTTGGTGGCTAAACGCTCTACCTCCAACCGTACTTTTACTAATTCTAGGAACCACAAGCAGTCCTGCATTTTGCGAGCGAAGTGTTCTCATTGGATGGTAAGGGACTATGAGGTCCTTAATATAGGACGGGTCCATTCCATGTAAGGCCTTATAGGTTAACAGGAGGATCTTGAACTTGATTCTGGAATCAACTGGGAGCCAATGGAGTGAAACTAACACAGGAGTGATGTGATCTCTTCTGCTAGTTCCAGCTAACAATCTAGCTGCTGCGTTCTGAACAGGCTAGAGACTTCTTAAGGAACTCTTAGGACACGCTGCTAACAAGGAGTTACAGTAATCCAGCCTCGACGTAACAAATGCATGGATGAGTTTTTCCGTACTTTTCCGGGAGGATTTTGATTGGCTGGTGGATTTTCAAGCAGCACTCTCTTCCCCTTCAATCTCCCCCACGTCCCCGAAGATGACCCGCCTATCGCGACCGACGCAACGAGCTCCCCTGCTCTGAAACACACATCACCGCACACGCGAGTCCAAAACACCGGCGCAAACTCTCCGTCACCAGAAAGCCGCTCCCCGTTCCGCGGCACGCCAAGCCCCCGGCAGAAAATCACTCCAGACCCGGAGTGTTTATTGAAGCCGCCCCGCGTGTCTCCTCCTGTTATCAGCTCCGCAGCCCTCACCGACAAACACGAGCCCACCCAGGAAGCTGTTTTTTACGTGGCACGTGCCTCGCACGGAGCCAGCAGCGCCTTTAAAATGCCATGAAAAATGAACAAACTAAAATAAATTTGAATTTTTATAAAATACTCATTATTTTTCCAAAGTCACAGGGAGCCACAACAGAAGGATGAAAGAGCCACACGTGGCTCTGAAACCATGGGTTGCCGACCCCTGGCCTAGTGGCTAAAAAAAGGTCACCAAAGGCCTAGAGGATGGGGGAACAATCCTGATCCAGAAGGATTCCTCAAAGGGTGCTGTACAATCGAACTACCTGTCAATTACTTGTCTCTGCCCATTATTTTACCTCACACACACAGAAGGATCTTTGGTAGAGATACTAGAGAAGCCAAACACCATTCCTGGATAACAGAAAAGTTCCTCAATGTCACAACACAGCAAATGTGCACTGCCTGGATTAAGTGCAAAAAAGCCTATGACTCAATGTCACACTCATGGATCTCTGAATGCTTGGAAATGTACAAAAACGTCCTACAAATAGCTGGGAAGAGCTGGCCTACAAATAAGCATAGAAGAACTCATCGTGGCCGCACAGGAACAAGTCCTGAACACCAGAGCGATGGAGGTTCACACCCACCACAACAGACAAACCCTAAGATGTTGGCTGTGCAATGAAGCCTCTGAAACAATCCAGCCCATCACTGCAGGGGGTAAGATTCCATCTATTCATCCATTCATCCATCTGTCCGTCCGTCCATCCATCTGTCCATCCATCCTCAGAACCCACCAGGATTCCAACTGAGGAAAGTCTGGAAATAAAAAAGGTAATAAAAAAGATGCATTGATTAAAACAGTATGTTAACATTGGAAATTTGAAATGGTGAAATTTGTGCAAAATTATTACAAAATTTCTAAAATATATATGTATTATAAAAAATTAAAATTAAAACTAGAATTTTACTTCCTTTCAAGCCCTTGCGTCTGATTGTCTCAAAGACCTACCATTCAGAAGATACAATCAAAATAGGTATAAAATATAATGACATATAGTAAAGAAAGAGGATAACATACTATAATTGCTTTCTGCAATCAGATAATGCATTAAAAGCCAAGTAAAAAGGAGGATCTTGGGCCTTTTTCTAAAATGCCTGCATTTCTCACACCGGGTGAAGGCCCTCAGGTCTTTTGGCAAGCTGTTCCATAAACGAGGACCAAAAAAACAAAACTTTACCACTCTGTGGGTTTTGGTCCATACTTTGGAAACGTGTCAGAGGATGGCAGGTTCTGCAAGGGTCATATTTTACCAACAGTTCAGAAAGATAAAGAGGGTAAAATAATTTTTAGACATTAAAAATGTTTTCAGTATGTTTGTAGTATTTGGATGTGTGCGGATGAATGTGTTTGTGGACTGGTTCAGCCATTTTTGTAAAGATTCACTTGTGAAAATAATAAGGAGCAACCTTGGGCAACTTGTTGCCAATTTTTGTTTGGAATCCTCCTATATATGTTTCATATATGACAACTTTTACCTGTGTGCTCTATCTTTACAACCTCACTATCCCTCTTGATTCCATCTGGTCAAAAAAGAAATGCACACAAATTTAATTCAAAACTATTTACCCTGAAATACCAAAGTGGTTCATACAAATATAAACCTCCCGCATCTAAAACTATATAACCTGACCCTAAATAAAATTGGATCTATTAATTATGATTAGAGAAAAAAAGTATCCAATGTAATTGAGACAATCTGCCCTCCATGGCTGCTGTAGCTGCTACATTCTTAGACATTTTTAGAGAACAGAAGATTGCACAGTGAAAGAAGCCAAGTGGAAACATCAGAGAGTGATGTCAGGCTACAAGATCAACTTGATAACACCACTGTCAAGCATGTTTGGATAACTAGATGGAGGTCAGGCAGATAAATGGAATGTATGACAGATATTGTTAATATGAAGTGATTCCAAACCAACAATGAACACTGTCAAGATGAAATGTGTGAGAAGTGATATAAAAAAGGAGTAAATTGTGAATAAAAGAAAGACTCGTGTAAAATCTAAATGAATCTACTACAGCTGAACCATAGTGAAGTGTTCTCTTTGAGCTTATTCGGTGGCTGTGGCCTTCAGCTGAAGGAAGAGAAACTAAAAATGTCACAGGACATAAGTCAAGAGGTGTGTAGGTAAGAACAAGGAGGAGAGACAGAAGGCTGCAAAAAAAGAAGGAACCCACAGAGAGAACAAGCTGATGAAATGGAGGGACTGGAAACCACTATGTAATAATTTTTCTCGACCTAACATTTTAATCCATTTTGTAACAAATTGCTCAGAGTAAGTGCTGTTTGGTGTAGTATTGGTTTAAAATATAGCAAAGTGGATTTAAGCCCAGAGGATTGCACTTACAGCTGTTAACTATAAAGATGAGAAAAAAGTGAAAGGAGAAAAAATAGGGCCAGACAAGCAAATGTTCATGATTTCATCCTTCACACATTTGTTGCTTTTCCAGAAAAAAAGACCCGATATTCCAATAATTAAAATGGTTTATAATTAGATTTTTATATGACTCATATTCAACCTAATTTGATTAATTTTGAACATGTTGCTTTACAAGTTTCACCTTGCCACATTTTTTCCCATGACAACAAAAGTGAACAATGTTTCAACAGCACAGTGCTTTATCCCAAGATAGAATCTTGTAAAAATATTTCTCAGCCTGTTAGCATATTTTAATACCTTAAACTGAATAATTCATTCAATATCATTTGTGCTTTGGATTTTCTTGATTCACAATTTAAAACTATGTAAAATATAATTATAAATTGATATGCTGCGTTGTTACTGTTCCAGTGCTTGGTCGTGTAGCCTGGCTTGTATTAAAATAGCCACTTTCTTCTAGTTCCTGAAAATATGAATGCAAATACCTGTCAAATTCATCAAAGCATATGTATAATCAGTTTCATCCGATTTACTCTGCATATAGAAGAAGCAATCTTTTTTTCTAAATAATTTTGAAATATTCATGTTTAAAAGTGTGGCATTAAAACCTTGGGAAACCTTGAACCACGTGATTTTTGAAGGTTTATGGTAACAATGAAACACTTTATCTTCCTTTTTGTTTTTTTATGTCCTTAATAATATGATAGTCAGAAAGATCTGCTCCCATATCAGTGGGTCTACCTTGTTTTCAGTCAAGAAAAATGTGCTGTGGGACAACAGAAACATGCTGGACCCACACATCTGAAAACCCCACTTAGAACAGTCTAGAATGAGAAACCCTGGGACTGGATTAAAAAAAAAAGAATAAATCAGAGTTATGGAGATGGCTTGATGTCAGAAAAACAAGATGTCTGAAAAACACCATCTTATCCTGACTATCAGCAATGCAAATGTGTCGTCTGAAGAGGACATTTCTAAGGCCAAATATCTCCCAATCACTGTACACTATTGAATGAACTTCTGGTATCTAAAGAGTTTATTTGTGGCTTCTCAATGATCTTAAATCTGAAGAGTTCTGGGAACTGTGGTTTTTGGTGGATTTAAAAAACATTTTGAGTAGAGGTATTTTATTTCCCCTTAATCAGGATAATATTAGCTAAATACAAAACTGTATCAAGCCAATTGTGCAAATGATGCCCTTAGATGGTTTGCCCGTCTATTGTTAAATTCCAACACAGCAGACAGAAATTGGACATTAGCCATTGCCTGTAGTGGCCAATAGCCACACATCTGAATATGTGAGACTTTGACCTTTTTTTTATTATTCCTATCATTGGCTGAATTTATGGTGGTTTATGGGTGTATTCTACAGAGTGAATACAGATGCATTGAAGGGAAAACTTGCTTTTTTATGTGCCTGCTTTAGTATGCATCATGAAAAAAGTACAACTTTGTAAGCTAATCCTGCTGCAGAAAGTTCTTGTTGTCCTAACTTTAAACACAAAATGTTTCCATTTTTCAGATGATATCTCAAAAGCAGTCAATAATTATGCATATTTATAGTTTTCAATTAGAAATTTGCCTTCTGAAGATAGATATCAGTGACTTGAAGCAGGTGTCATATTAACAAGTATTGGGAAAGTTGCACACTTCACCTTTGAGAACAGATTCAGAAAGAAGGACAAATGCTATCATATACGGCTCTATGATGGACTTCCAGAGAATTGACATTAATCACACATAATGGTTGTCTATGTTGGGTCATATTTTAATCGACAATCTGAATGTGTCACACAACTGCATGCATATCATTCAAAGAAAACTATGCAAGGACAAAGATTAATGCATGAAGTTCTGCAAAATCAAATCAACAAATCTTTAAGTTTATTCGTGTAGGATGACTGTATTTTTCCTAATTTGGACCCCCAATGATTTACCAACTATAAATTATCTTCGACAGGCAAAAAGAAAATGACACCAAAAAGGTTAAAATACTTTAATGAAAAAAACATGAAAGGAGAAAAGGAATAAGCATGTTTGGATAAACATAATCAAAAACTAAGTTTGACCAAAATTCCATGTTGGACCTTTTGACAATGATACATGAAAAAATAGTCACAAATTTCACTAACTTAGGTAATGCTATTAGCAAGAGTAAAAAACTGACACCTATAGGTGTACTTAATTATTCAAGACACTGTGTTCAGTTAAGCTTGAGGATAAAAATGATCCAAGATTTTTTTTTTTTTTTTGCTGCCATGTGAAATAATGGTTTGAGAAAGGCTTTCATCTGTCTGTCTGTTAGTCTGCCCCTGAGTCATTAAAAACCTTTTAATGCTGATGCAGATACAGAGTGTACTCAATTCCTATAACAATGTAAGCCTTCACACAATTCCATTCTTCAAATGATCTTAGGGTTTGAGTGCTCCATTAAGGATTCTCCCTCTCTTTTTTTAGTGTCTGCAGTTTTTGTTTTTTAAAGTCATCTTCCAATTTCTTTTTTTCTACTTTGAATTCCATGCATAAAATGAATAAATGTCAAAGAGATAAAAAAAATAAACAGGATTAAAACTTTTAAAAAATAAGTCTGCTTTCTAGAGAGCATTTTATTTGTATACAATCTATACCGACAAGTCCATGAGAAGTGATGCCATGGCCACTTGCATTGTCTCACAGTCAACCCAAAATGTGGAAAGATGTTTTGCACTTTATGTATTTATGTTGTAGGATGAACCAGCTCAGACAGTTGACCTTAGCTTAGAAACACCACGTTTATATTTAGTGAAGCAACTCCCCATAACCTCCAACTTGCCCTGCAACCACCTACACTCACTAACACGCATCTGTGTTCTTTATTATTTTCCTTATGCAATAGAAGGCACAACTACACATACCTCGGTCATTCTGCCCACGGCCTTCTTTCTATTAATTTCTACTTACTTCCGCTTGATGTAACAGCAACAGTTCTGATAAAATACATTAGATATGCTTTATAAACAAGGCCTGAGTTGATTAATTTATTATTAATTTATTATTTGTTTTGTTTATTATTGTTGGTTTCTCGGTTTAGAATAATGGTGTGTATGTTTCTAAATACAGTGAAATAAATGTGTAGTACGTTGATGGGCCTGAAACATTTGAAATGTTGAAGTCCTTTGAATAAACAATCAACTAAAGAGGAAGCAGAAATGAGAGAGAGCAGAAATAAGAATAAGGAGGAAATAATAGCATAAAATACCATGACTTAGCTTAACTGCAATGATTGATATATGTTCAATATGCTGTATATCTAAAACATTTTTTTCTTAAAATATAAGATTTTACTCCATTTTTTATTTAATTTTCTTCTATTGTCTCAACCAGTTATCTTCCTAATACAATTAGAAAAATAAAATTTCTGTTAAACGCTTACACAAAATTCTTATGCCGCGTTACACCAAACATGGTTTGCAGATCATTTTTGTGTGGGCTGCCTCTATTTGGACGAGCAGCTAATGCAAAAAATGTGTTCATACCCCAGGCGTGTGTGGGAGGAGCTACCGTCAAATGTTTTGATGCTGTTTACTATATGGAGCAATGTCTGTGCTTATCCCATTTAGAATGAACGGAAGACATGGATGATATCGAGAGATTAGATTAATTTGTTTTGAAGAGCTCTACAAAAGCATCGGTATTCACGTCTCCATGTCTGGGTTCATGAGATCGTTCAGAGATTCTCCCAGTACAGTGAACTTCACCCTACACTACTGTAGGAGCTATGTCTGACTGACGGCTGATTTCAACAGTACATGTCTCTTTGACCCAGTTTGATGACTTGCTGTGCCGTAAGAGTCAGAGGAGGCAGAAAAAAACAAAACAAGAATAAAATTAGAACAACTTTTCATTTTTGTCTTGATCAAAACATGAAAATTATCCCCATTTTGGACTTTGACTACACCTGCTGATTGCGTCATTGAGCACGCCAACCAAAACCAAGTCCCTGATTGATTGGTCTTCGCCAAAATTCCGATTTTTGAACCCTGGATACTCAAATCGCGCTGCCACTTTATCGACGCACTGCCCCATTGCTCAAATCACGCCACAGGACGTCAGATTGCATCTGTAAATTGACTTAACATTGAAACTGGACACCCCTCCAGCATGAATCGTGTTCAGTGTGAATTCAGCATTACTACTTTATTACTCTAGTTTAATATGTTCATATGACATAATTTTTCAGTTTTCGGAAATACAAGGGTTTTAGGCAGACTAAAAACAAAATATACAGTAAAGTATTTATCAAGTTGTCCTACTAAAATAGGACGAGAGGTCTGACGTGTTTTTTTTATAGGTAAACTTCAACTGTGAAAGAAAATACATTCACACGTCACGGCTTTCCTCATGCTAAGAGAAACATCTGATTAAAAAAACAGGCCAACAATGTGAACTTTGAGGCAATGCTGCTCAAGAAAGCCTTGCATGAAGTGTCACAAGCAATTAATCCCAATACATGTTTAGTCATCTGTGGAGAACCCAGTGATAAGATGATTGTTGGCACCAATGTGTGTAATCAGGCAGCACACAAGCTTTGATGAATAAAAAAACAACCTTGTTGCTATTGTTGGTTGTGTTATGCCCTCAATTTATAACAAAAGGTTGAACATTGTTTGAGTCAAGGAAGGGAGTTTCTTTGTTTCCTTTGGTATATTTAGTAATTTATGAATTCCTCTTTTATTCATGCCTTATTTAATGCTTTTGAAAAGCATCATTGAAACAAAGCCAAACATTTTAGGTTTAAATAGTCTGTCAAATCTGCAAAATGACAACTTGAGAAATGTTTTCTTGCTTTCTAAGCAGACGTTAGGAGCAGAACACACTTTTCTTCATCTTAATTCAAATATATATGTGAATCACACAATATATGAATAAGTATTTAAATGCAGTAAGTTGTCGGTTTCTTTTGAAAGCCTTAAATTATGTATCAACCTAGCATACAGACTCAGTGTTCCACAGCGTCTTGCTGTACCTGGAAAATTTAATTGAGGAGCGCATATTGAAGCGTGTATAACATCCCCTGGTTTAAGAAATGCACAGATCGGCTGCCCTGTAAATGTATGCAAATGCAAGAGGGAATTGCCATGCGATGTAGAGCCAAAAGTGGCATCGCTGAGAGCTGTGCGGTTGAGCTACAGCACAGATGTGTCTTCTTTTACAATAATTTTCATGGCATCTGAACACTTCGTCTTGATTTGTTAACTATGGTAAATATTCCACAACAAAAAAGAAACATTCCATTTTCAATCTAGTTGATGTAAATTTGTGACATTTTGCTAAAATGGTTCTTTTTAATGCCATGCTAGAAATGTTAGGATCACAAAGACTTTTAAAGGGCCTATTTAATAGTTTGCAAAGCATTATATAGGCCCTTTAAGCAGAGTAAACTATATCCATATACTGTATATCATCATATATTATCTTTGGCATACCAAAGAACAAATATTTATGAGATAACAGTTACTTTTTATGAACTTTTTTCCCTCCTGGTAAGTAATACGAATGGATGTCTAAGTCACTGCCCTTCGCTCCTTGTGGGTGTCGTAAATTTCATGACGTCAACTACAGTCATCCTCGGCAGCGTGTCTGCGTTTTGCCCACTAAGACAAACGACATCCGAACTTTTGCAAAGATTGGTGTGCATGCCGACAACCTGAACATTTTAGGATTTATTGAAATGATGAAAACTTCTCTGTATCGATCTCTTTATCAATGCATTTCTATCTATCTATCTATCTATCTATCTATCTATCTATCTATCTATCTATCTATCTATCTATCTATCTATCTACCTATCTACCTATCTATCTATAAATAAAGAGCAGACGCTTGAACTTTTTTTCAGAAAGGGCAAGGTTTGCGGTGTGGACAATAAGGCAAAATGAGGAGTTGGGCGAAGATGTTTGTCTTGTTTTCAAGAGACCTTTGGTGGCTAGGTTGAGAGTGCAGGCTAGTTTTTTAAAAGCTCATACAAACACTTGATGATTTTGATAATACATGGGCTGTACGAAATGTGTTACTGCACGTCCTGTCTGCGGTGAATCTTAAGGGCTGAATTTTTTAATTTGTTTCCTTGACTCGTATTTTTTGTCATGTGAATATTTTATGTAATGATGATTGGTCACTGAAGATGTTATGAAATTTAAAAAAAAAGTCTCTTTGTCTATTGATGTATCTATTTATCTATTTATGCTTGTAATCATGCAAAGAGAAATAAGATGTTGGGTAAAAAGATTGGGGTGAAACACATACATATTGTAACGACCCAGGGTTTAGACAGAGCTGCAGGTGGCTGGCGCCCCCTCTTTCTGTCAGTTGCTAGACCACTGTGTGTGTGTCAATCAGTGGTGGGCTGGTGACTGATGGAGAGAGGGGGCGGGGTCTACCTGTGGGGGAGTGTGTGTGTGCGTCATCGCAGAAGTTAGTAGTAGCTGGCTGTGCCTGTTAGTCATGCTGTAACCGTTATCAGATACAGAAATCTCAATAAAGAGCTGTTGGACAACCGGCCGCCTAAGGAGCTTCCTTGCCGTCACTTCACTGGTGTCAGAAGTGATTTCGGACGCGGGGCGGCGTACTGACGGTCAGACTGGTTCACGCTGGCGCTCGGATTAGCTGTGCTAGCTGGAGCTAGCTTGGAAGCATGGCCGTGCGGCGGAAGACTAAAGTAAAAGAAGAGGTGAGCGGAGAAACGGGGGAAGACGGCGCATGCGGCTGGTCGGATGACGCAGTCAAGGAGTTCGCCAAAGCTACATGCGAAGCAAGAGACCGCGTGAGGGAGGCCGCGGTGAGAATGGCTGACGCAGCGGGACTAACTCCATCGGCACGCGCCACTTCTGTTCGCTCCAGAATCGGCGGCCATGATGCAGCCTTGAGCGGGAACGTCGGCTCTAGAACGCCAGTTGTTGTCTCAACCACCAAGATCCCCAAGTACACCGGTAGGTCGGATTGGGAAGCGTTTCTGGCGCAATTTGAGCTATTGGCGGAAGCTGAAGGATGGACTGTTGAAAAGAAGGCTCTAAACCTGGCACTTTCCCTCACCGATGATGCATTGTCCTGTCTTTTGCTGCTGAACCCGGCTGACAGACGTGATTATGGAGCACTAGTGGGTGCTCTACAGCGACGTTTTGGACAGTGCTTACAACCTGAACTCCTGCGGAATGAACTGAGTAACCGGGTCAGGAAGTCTGGTGAGCCACTACGGTTGTTGGCCAACGATGTGGAAAACCTGACCCGGCGGGCCTATGCACACATGTCCCCTGGCGTACAGAGCGAGTTGGCGCGGGACCAGTTCATTAGAGCCCTCACACCCTCAGAGCTGCGTATTCAGGTGCAGCTGCTTCACCCTCAGACCCTGCAAGCAGCCCTGGAGATGGCAGTGGAGAGGGAGAATGTGTGGGGTGTGTCGGTTTCTGGTGGGCCCGGTTCTTATGGAGACCGCCCTGCCAGGGGAGCTGCGGTAGAGAGTCATACAGTGGAGAAGCCGGCCTGGGTGAGTGAAATGACTGAACTGTTGAGAGCTGTATCGTTACAGACAGCCCGCCGACCTCACCCAGGTCCCAAGGCCTGCTGGGGATGTGGTCAGGCTGGACATTTGGTCAGAGAGTGTCCCAACTCAAACAGACGGCAGGGAAACGACTCGGGGTCTGCATAAAGGGGGATATGCAGACCCAGACCTCAGCTTTGCATGTGCCACCCCAGCTAATTCTCTCGCTACCACCAGGAGGCGCCCAACATCACAGTCGGGGAGGCATGGCGCAGCCTTCCCCAGAAGCAGACGCCACCACACACTGGGAGCCAATCATCGCGGTGGGACGTGCTGGCACTGGAGACTCTTGCTACGTTCCTGTTACAGTTGAAGGGGTTCCCTGTTCAGCGCTAGTGGATACAGGGTCAACAGTCACTGTAGTGAGACCTGACGTGGTTCCAGAGGGAACCGTGCTGGAGCCCACTTTGGTACGTCTACGCACTGTCACAGGTGAGCTGGCCCCAATGAAAGGCAAAGGTGTACTCTCTTGGACTGTTGGGGGGAGAACACTTCGCCACACCGCTTGGATAGCGGCAGTGCAGGACCCGTGTATTCTGGGCCTGGATTTTTTAAGGGCTGCAGGCTGTCAGTTAGATCTGTTAAGAGGGACTGTGAACTTCTTCGCGGGGTCGGTTTTTACCTTGTTTCCTAGGTGTAGTGAAGAGGGACACCCTGAGCAGCTAGCAGCTAAGGCCTCTGACACAGTTGGTGTCACTCCCTTCCAAGAGTCACCTTCTGGGAGTGACAGCGGGAGTGCCACTTCAAGCACGCATTTTTGCGCATCAACCTCTCCTGCTGGAGCTCAACTGGAGAGAGAGGGAGCAGTGGAGGTGATAAGAGAAATATGGGAGAAAAACTGCAAGGGTCTTGAACCACAACAACGGGACCGGTTGTGGGAACTGCTAGTGGAGTTTCAAGACTGTTTTGCCATGAGTGATGAAGAGGTGGGGAGGACAGAGCTGGTGCAACATGAGATTGACACGGGTGATGCAAGGCCTATTAAGTGCCGCCCACGTCGACTCCCACTGGCTAGACAGCAGGCATGTGACGAGGCTGTGACCAAAATGCTGCAGGCAGATATAATCGAACCTTCAGACAGTCCATGGGCGGCAGCTGTGGTCATGGTCCCAAAGAAGGTGTCAGGGTGGCGTCTCTGCTCTGACTACAGGCCGCTGAACTCTGTGACAAAGAAAGACTCGTACCCGCTTCCGCGCATTGATGAGTCGCTAGATCTAGTTTCGGGGTCCTCCTGGTTTTCCTCCTTAGACCTCCGCAGTGGGTATTACCAAGTGCCTCTTGCCCCCGAGGCTAGAACCAAAACAGCGTTTTGTACTGGACGAGGCTTGTGGCAGTTCAAGGTCCTTTGTTTTGGACTCTGTAATGCCCCGGCTACTTTTGCCAGACTGATGGACAAAGTTCTGGCCGGTGTACCCCGCCAACAATGTCTGGTCTATCTGGATGACATACTTGTGCATGGCAGCTCCTTTGAGGCAGCCTTGGGTTCCTTGCGGCTGGTGCTGACAAGAATCAGGACAGCTGGCCTGAAGTTACATCCAGACAAATGTCATTTCATGCAGCGAGAGGTGTTTTTTCTGGGGCATAAGGTGGGAGGAGAAGGGATTGGAACTATGAAGGAAAAGGTGCAGGCTGTAACTGACTGGCCCACTCCAACCACGCAGAAACAACTCAAGAGTTTTTTAGGCCTGGCGTCATACTACCGTCGGTTCGTACGGGGTTTTGCATGCACAGCCGCACCTTTGTTTCAGCTGATGCAAAAGGACAGAGACTATGTATGGACCGAGGCATGCCAAGAGGCTTTCAGCTGCCTACAGCGTGCATTGAGTGAAGCTCCAGTGTTGGCTCCGGCTGATCCCTCTTTACCCTTCATCTTAGACACAATTCAATTCAATTCAATTCAATTTTATTTGTATAGCCCAAAATCACAACAACAGTCGTCTCGATGGGCTTCGAAGTAAAACATGAACTCAAAAGGATCATGAATACAAAGAGTTCAATAGGAAAATACAAAAATGAACTAACAAACTGACTAAGCTATACTGGCATCCCTGCCCTTAGACCCCCCTTCGCGGTAAGGAAAAACTCCCAAAAAAACCGGATTCCGGAAAAAACGAAGAAACCTCAGGGGTGCCCACATGAAGGAGGGATCCTCCCCCAGGACGGACAGGCGATGTACCAGAACTCTTAGAGAAGAATTAACTTATCTAAATCTACAACTACATATATAAAGTCCAGCAGACGAGCTTCATTCAGTCGTGGTTGTGGGGACAGTCAAAGGCGCGAGTCGAGCTGGAGACAGGAACCACAGCCAGGAGCAGGAGCAAAGACGAGGTACTCGGTCAGGTACAGAGCAGAGACGAGCCAGAGATGAGCCGGAGACAGGAACCACAGCCAGGTGTAGGAGCAGGAGCAAAGGCGAGGTAGACGGTCAGGAACTGGAGCACGGATGAGCCAACTGGAGTCTGGAAGCACTCCCACTCCCCAGGAGGGGAGAGGAAAAGAGGGACAATACATGAATCGCACTGTACCAGACAGAGGCATGGAGAACTAAATGATAAATTATGATCAGGAATGGAGGAGAGGAAGGGTAGAAGTAGAAAAGAAAAGAAGACAGAACCCCAGTGCACCATAGTTACCCCAGCTTCAACTTCTAGCAGCCTTTTAAAAGAAATAGTTAAGTTTAATTTAAACAACTTAACATTAAGTTAAATAATCTCTGAATACTAACTAGTCTGACAATAAGCCTGTCCAAAGAGGAATGTTTTCAGTCTAACTTTAAATGTAGAAACTGAGTCGGCCTCTCTTACATGAGCTGGGAGTTTATTCCATAAGACAGGGGCTTGGTGGCTAAACGCTCTACCTCCAACCGTACTTTTACTAATTCTAGGAACCACAAGCAGTCCTGCATTTTGCGAGCGAAGTGTTCTCATTGGATGGTAAGGGACTATGAGGTCCTTAATATAGGACGGGGCCATTCCATGTAAGGCCTTATAGGTTAACAGGAGGATCTTGAACTTGATTCTGGAATCAACTGGGAGCCAATGGAGCGAAACTAACGCAGGAGTGATGTGATCTCTTCTGCTAGTTCCAGCTAACAATCTAGCTGCTGCGTTCTGAACAAGCTGGAGACTTCTTAAGGAACTCTTAGGACACGCTGCTAACAAGGAGTTACAGTAATCCAGCCTCGACGTAACAAATGCATGAATGAGTTTTTCAGCATCACTCTTAGAAAGTATATTTCTGATCTTAGCAATATTCCGCAGATGGAAAAAGGCAGTTCTACACGCCTGAGATATGTGAGCCTTAAATGATAAATCCTGGTCAAATAAAACCCCAAGGTTTCTAACTGTGGAATTAGGGGCTATACTTATGCCATCCAGGGAGACTATCTGAGCAGACAGAGCATCTCTGAGGTTTTTAGGTCCAAGTATAATGACCTCAGTTTTTTCTGGGTTCAAGAGGAGGTAATTAATTGTCATCCAGGTCTTGATGTCACTGATGCAAGCGTTCAGTTTCTCTATCTGGTCATTCTGGTCAGGCTTCATGGATAAATACAACTGCGTATCGTCGGCATAACAATGAAAATTAATGCTGTGTTTCCTGATTATGTTTCCTAGGGGTAGCATATAAAGCGTAAACAGGATCGGTCCCAAGACTGAGCCCTGTGGGACTCCATAGTTGACTCGAGTGCACTGAGAGGAATGGCCATTTACATTAACGAACTGATACCTATCGGACAGATAGGATTTAAACCACTGGAGAGCAGATCCTCTGATCCCTATGTCCTGCTCTAGTCTATGGAGTAAAATACTGTGGTCGATAGTGTCAAAGGCTGCACTGAGGTCCAACAGGACAAGAATAGAAAGTAGACCCTTTTCTGAGGCCAATAACAAGTCATTAGAGACTCTAACTAGTGCAGTTTCCGTACTGTGGTGGGGTCTAAACCCCGACTGAAAGTCTTCAAAGAGGCAGTTGTCCTGTAGGTGGCAGTAAAGCTGCTTAACTACAACTCTTTCTAGGATTTTAGAAATAAAGGGCAGGTTTGATATCGGTCTATAGTTGGCCAACACGCTAGGATCCAAACTGGGCTTTTTCAGAAGAGGTTTAACAACTGCATATTTAAAAGACTGTGGCACGTAACCCGTTTCCAGAGAGGCATTTATCATTGTTAATATGGGATCATTGATTAGGGGAAAAGTTTCTTTAAAAAGTCTAGTGGGAATTGGGTCTAACAGACACGTTGAGGATTTGGAGGACGTAATAATTGATGTTATTTCCGCTTGATCCACAGCAGTAAAGCAGTCCAATGTTACAGAAGTTTCTATGGATGCCTCCATTTCTACCACTTCAGCCTGTTCTGGGCTGATAGTAGGAATAACTTGATTTAACTTATGTCTAATATTTGAGATTTTACTATCGAAAAATGTAAGAAAATCATCAGAGCTGAGAGAAACAGGAACATGTGGTTCTACTGAGCTCTGACTGTGAGTTAATTTAGCAATAGTGCTAAAAAGAAATCTTGGATTGTTTCCATTCTCTGATATTAAGGTTGAATAGTACTGGCTTCTAGCTCTACGCAGAGCTTTTTTATAATTTAATAGGCTATGTTTCCAGATATCCAGAGACTGCTCTGAACCGGAGCGGCGCCATTCTCTTTCCAACTTACGGGTTTCTTGTTTAAGAGAACGAGTTTCAGCGTTAAACCACGGTGCTACTCGGTTTTGTCTGACGAACTTAGGTTTCAAGGGGGCAACAACATCGAGTGTACTCCTGAGGGCTTGTAAGGCATCATTAACAAAGTGGTCATTTATACTAGGACTGATACTATGGGAGCTGGACTCAGAGTAGTTTCTCAGAATATCACTAAGTACTGGCTGAACTGTGTGTTTAAACTCAGACACAGAACGGTCAGTTAAGGTTCTTCTAAGCTGTTTCATATTCACTGGGGCAGAAGGATGGTCCAGTGTAAACTGGAAGGTAATCATAAAGTGATCAGAAATTATGGGGTTAAGAGGAAGGACACTCAGCTGGCTGATCTCTATCCCATGGGTTAGAACAAGGTCCAGGGTGTGCTTATGACAGTGAGTGGGTTCATTCACACTTTGGGTGAAACCAACATCATCTAATAAAGCTGCAAAAGCATTTCCTAGGCAGTCACTGGGGTCATCAACATGAATATTAAAATCCCCTAATATTAAAATTTGATCAGAATCTAAGACAATAGTCGATAGGAAGTCGGAAAACTCAGTTAAAAATTCTGAATATGGGCCGGGGGGGCGATAAATAATTATGAGTAAAACAGGTTTTCCAGTTTTCCTGTTAGGGTGACTTAAAGACAATATGATGCTTTCAAAGGAGTTATAAGCATTTTTAACTTTAGGGCTGAGAAGTAAGCTAGACTGTGATATTACTGCCAAACCACCTCCTTTCCCTGAAATCCTGGATTTCTGATAGTTAGCATAAGTGGGGGGGGTTGCTTCATTCAATCTAACATAGTCATCCTGTTGGAGCCAGGTTTCTGTTAAGGCTAAAAGACTAAGGTTGTTATCAATGATTAACTCATTGACTAAGAGGGACTTGGAGGAAATGGATCGAATGTTTAATAAACCGCATTTAATTACATCATAATTCTGCTTGTGAGAACTGCTGTCTGTCACTTTAAGGTTTTTAAGACGCGCTCCTTTCATTTGTCTTTCAGCACATAAGCTAACGCTTGAACCTGCTTGACTTTCCCTGCATGGGTTTTGCACCGGCACTAACCCTAAGGGAGGCTCAGAGGAGCGTTTTACACTGCTGCTCTGCGCCCGGGTCTCATCTCTGGATTGTCAGGTTAACAGACTAAGGCTAGCAGAAATGTTTCTAGAAAGAAGAGCGGCACCGTCCCGGGTGGGATGGACGCCGTCTCTCCGCATGAGACCGGGCTTCCCCCAAAACGCACTCCAGTTATCCACAAAACCAACGCCGTTTTCTGGGCACCATCTAGAAAGCCAGCGGTTAAATGATGAAAAGCGGCTGTACATTTCATCACTGACTAAGTTCGGCAGGGGACCAGAGAAAATTACAGTGTCGGACATCGTCTTAGCCAGTTTACACACCGAAGTTACGTTTAACTTAACCACCTCTGATTGTCTCCGTCGGGCATCATTACCGCCTGCGTGAATCACGACTCGACGGAACCTGGACTTACTCTGAGCTAACATCCTAAGGTTCCCCTCGATGTCACCAACTCTGGCCCCCGGATAACACCTGACTGTAGCCGCTGGGAGCTCCACGTTTCTAACTTCAGAAGAGCCTATAACCAGAGTTGAGTGTTCAGCGGGTGTGTCGCTGAGGGGGGAGAACCTATTACTAACGTGGAGTCTCGGGTGCTCTAAGTCTTTGCGTTTAGCACTATGTTTCCTCCCAACCGGTACAAACCCCTGACTGTCTCCCGGCTGTTGGGAGGGCGCTGGGGTGCTAACTGGGTTAGCCCTGGTAGCGCGGCCCGCGCTACGAGTAACGACCTGGCTAGCCGGCTTAGCTTCCACTGTGCGGAGCCGCGCTTCTAACTGCTCCAGCCTGGCCTCCAAGTCTAACACAAGACTACACTTAACACAGTTACGGCTATCTTCACTAAAGGAGGCAGGGTCATCACTAAACATATGGCACATGGGGCAGGAGAAAGGAGGAGAGGCAGAAAGAGCGGTGGCCATGCTAGGTTCTAAGCTAAGGCTAGCGGTGTTTAGGTAAAGAGAAGTGGTCTATTTAGCAAAATGAGAACGTGAACAGCAAGGGGTTTAACAGTGGTGAACTCGCTAATAAAAGGTACTAGATGTGAATATTAACCCAGATAACCCTTAGAGTAAGCAATAGTAGTCAGGCTAATGCCAAACAAGAGGACAGCAGTCACACACGACTAGCACTAGCACTAGCACTGGGAATAGCTCACCCGGAAATGACGTCACAGGAAACACTCAACAGAGCCCCCCTGATGCTAGCAGTGTGGGAGTGGGAGGCGTGTTGTCTCAGGCGGGGCCAGAAGGGGAGCGGGTGGTCGCTTATTTCAGCCGGGCGTTTAACAAGCACGAAAAGCGGTATTGCGTCACCCGCAGAGAACTGCTAGCAGTGGTGCTGTCAATCAGACATTTTAAATACTACCTGTGTGGATTAAAATTCACAGTGAGGACTGATCACTCTGCCCTCCAGTGGCTCATGACGTTCAAGGAACCTGAAGGGCAGGTAGCCAGGTGGATCGAAGAGCTACAGGCTTTTGACTTTAAGGTGGAGCATAGGGCTGGGGCACGCCACACTAATGCAGATGCTCTCTCTCGCCGTCCATGTGCAGCAGATGATTGTCGGTTTTGTGAGAAGAGGGAGGCCAGAGAAAAGGAGCTACTGGAGGAAGGGATGGGGGCCACAGAGCAGCCAGTAGTCGAGTGGACTTGCCGGGGGCTGCAGACTGTAGACATGGCAGAGTGGAAACGGCAACAGGAGCAGGATGTTGACCTACAGCCTGTGCTGCAGTGGGTTGTCGCACAGCAGCGGCCACCGTGGGAGGAAGTGGCAGCGCTATCCACCGCAAGCAAGGGGTTTTGGTCTATGTTTGAGGCTCTGCGGTTAGAACAGGGTGTCCTGCAGCGGGCATGGGTGGCGCCTGCAACGGGTGAGAAGAAGTGGCAGATCGTGGTCCCAAGGGGCCTCCAATTGGAGGTGCTGCGGGCCATGCATGGAGTGGCGGGGTCTGGACATTTCGGAGTTACAAAAACTCTGCGCCGACTCCGTCAGGGTTTCTATTGGGGCAGATGTAGGAGGGACGTGGAGGACTTTTGTCGTCAGTGCGACCCCTGCATAGCCCGCAAGGGTCCTTCAGGCCAGTCACGTGCTCCCCTCCAACCATTTCAGGTGGGAGGGCCGATGGAGAGGGTGGCTGTTGACATCGTGGGCCCGTTGCCGCGCTCTTCTAGGGGTAACCGTTATGTTCTTTCTGCTATAGATTATTTTACTCGGTGGCCAGAGGCGTACGCATTGCCTGACCAGGAGGCAGAAACGGTTGTGGATGCCCTTCTGGGGGGCATGTTCAGCCGTTTTGGGGTTCCGGAGTCCATACACTCTGACCAAGGCCGGAACTTCGAGTCCCGGGTGTTTGCCCTCATGTGCAGTCGCCTTGGTGCTCACAAGACTCGCACCACCCCCTTGCGACCGCAAAGTGATGGATTGGTGGAGAGATTTCACCGCACCTTGGGGCAGCAACTGGCTATCATCACATCAAAGCACCAAAAAGACTGGGATGACCACCTTCCCCTGGTGCTAATGGCATGTCGGTCAGCTGTACAGGAATCCACATCCTGTACACCTGCTCTTCTCATGTTGGGAAGAGAGCTCCGTACACCGGCCATGATGGCTTTTGGCCGGCCACCTGATGCTGAAGACACAAGCCAGGGGCCTGAGTATGCTCGGAAACTTCAGGAGCGTCTGGACTCCGCACATACTTTCGCTCGGGAACAGCAGCGAAGTGCTGGACAGAGACAAAAGCGCCACTATGATGTAAAAGCTAAAGGAAGACATTTCGTAGTTGGCGAACCAGTGTGGGTGTACAGCCCCCAACGCAAGAAGGGACGATGTCCAAAGCTGGACAGCCAGTGGATTGGGCCGTGCAGGGTCCTAGAGAGGCTAGGAGAAGTCGTTTACAGGGTACAGTTTCCACAGAGAGGGAGAAAGGTGATTCTCCACAGAGACAGACTGGCTCCCTATCGGGGTATCTCTGCTCCGCCTACACAGACGACGCCAGCTGTCCCATCCTTGCTGGTTTCTGCACCAAGTTCCTTTTCTGCCCCTCTAGCTTCTCCAGATCCACTTCCAGCAGCGGCAACTCCAACCCCCTTAACCCCGTTGCCTCCGCGGGCTAGGCCGCAGCGTCAGAGGAAAGTTCCAAGCAGATTCAGAGACTTTGTTGCTTCCTTTTAGTAGGGAAAGTTGTTAATGGTGGGACAGTTTGTTTTAGAGGGCAAGAATGCGCCCTGGTCCCTCCGGAAGGTCTGGTGGTCTACCCAAACCTTCCATTTAAAAAAAAAAAAAAAACTGTGTTGATGATGGTTCTTTGGTTCTGTCCTGTTTTACTTTACACTTTCCTGGTGTGTGAAATTGTGGGTCAGGTAATATGTGTCCCTCGTGGGCGAGGGTCTTTGTGGGGGGGGGGTAGTGTAACGACCCAGGGTTTAGACAGAGCTGCAGGTGGCTGGCGCCCCCTCTTTCTGTCAGTTGCTAGACCACTGTGTGTGTGTCAATCAGTGGTGGGCTGGTGACTGATGGAGAGAGGGGGCGGGGTCTACCTGTGGGGGAGTGTGTGTGTGCGTCATCGCAGAAGTTAGTAGTAGCTGGCTGTGCCTGTTAGTCATGCTGTAACCGTTATCAGATACAGAAATCTCAATAAAGAGCTGTTGGACAACCGGCCGCCTAAGGAGCTTCCTTGCCGTCACTACAATATAAAACCTTTTTCTGGAGTTTTCTTATTGTTCAATGTGTCCTGCCTACATGATCTTATTTCTGACAGACACTGAAAGTAATCTGGCAAAAGTCACAGAAATGACACATGCTGGGGAAAGAGAGAGAAAGACGTGGGCAATCGAGAAGGAAGGTAATGGTCACATTATAAAATAATCAGCAAGAAGAAAGGTCAGGTTGCTATTAAATGCAAAAGAGTCAGAGAAAGACTTGAGGAAAAGGAGATAGACAGGAGTATTACAAATGAATTACTGAGATGAAATAAGACAGATACACGTGACAAACAAAGGTGCAGGAGTGAGATCATCTCTCAAGTGTAGCTATAAAATACTGCCATTTGGTTTTGAGGGAAAGTTTCCTGTGACAGTGCAGACAGGGAGGAGGGATGGCGATGAACTGAGCGTAATGCAGGGACATTGTGCTATCTTTCCCATTATTTTAGGTATGGCTTTGTATCCACCCAGGTAAAAACACCCACTCCTGCCATATAAAATAAGTGAAAATGATATGTACAGCCAGTACTATCATGAAGAAAAAAATCAAATGTCAACCACAGTTGTCAACCACAATCTCTTATGTACAGGATGATTAATAAAGAAAGCAAACTCAGAAACAAAAGCTAATGAATTGAAACTAGAAATAATTTTGAATATGTAGCCTTTTTTTCTTTGCAAAACAAAAAAGAAGAGAAAAAAAGAAGATAAAAAACTATTTTAATTAACAATAATGACTGTTTTTCCTTGTGTGTGACTGTGATGATACACTGATTTTTTGGTCTTTAAAAATTCACTTTTCTTTGCTAATTTAGCAAATAATGGCTATTTAAATATTTATAACTCTTTTACATCCACTTTGAGCAAAATGCCTCGTTTTTGTCGGAGATGGATGGACAGATGGACAGATGGACGGATGGACGGACGGGCGGGCAGATAGATTGAACTTTATGGATCCTACGATGGGGAAACTGCTTTGTTAGCATAATAGCTAAAAGAACAGATGATAAGAAAAAACAACAGATGATCATCTGTTGTTTTTAATCTGCTGCCAACATATCCAATATTAAAAACTGTTTAAATTTTTACAAAAGATAATTAAAATGCAAGTTAATTCAATCCTTAAATAAATGCATGGATATTGCACACAATTGAATTACATTGCACATGTGCATGTAGTATTGTTCTGAGTGGCTGCAGGCAATTCCATTTAACTATAAAGACGGCCTCAGGAAAGAAGCTGCAACTATATCTGTTAGTGTGGGGCATCAGTTCAAAAAGGTGAAGAATAAGATGCATGATGTCCCTGATGATGTACCTGAATTTACCTGATAGTGGGATCCTACCCATTTTTTGCTGCCTCCTATCTCAGCCACACTGCAGCAAGAATATCACAATGTCATGGGAAAAGATTGGAAGCTCTTAGTAGATGACCGAAAACTGTTGCTCAGCAGCTGCCTGATAAAATGTACCCCCCTGAGGGTTTAACCGCTGCTGTGCCCTTTGTACCAGTGATTATGTGTTTTCAGTCTATGAGAGGTGTGCAGATTAGTGGACGCCTGGAATTTGAATACATTTTTATCTTGCTTAAGACTTCAGGAGAAAACTCACTGCAAGAACTACACATGAATGAATTCATGTGGTCTCAACAACAGTAAGAGTTGGAAAAAACTGTAGAACCACCTCTTATGTTCTAACCATCAGAGGCAACAATTAACACCCTCTGAAAATAACAAGAGACCTGACAATCATGAGATGGAATCCATGGCAACAGACAGGTATAGAATTCCATTAGTATATAGTGTGTATTGCTGATGTCCAAAGACATTATTGAATAAATAGGCTGCCAAATGATATTAATTTGCAATTACTTTTCATTAACGTTACATGGACACACATACGTTTCACTGGTCTAACTGGTGTGGTGATAAATAGGTTAATTATCCCCCAACAACATAATCAAAAAGCTTTTGTATTGTTGATTTGTCAGTAGCAGCAGCTGAAACCATCACACACCGGCCTGTCTTTTCAGGACCTTTCTTTTTTATTTCTCAAAGTAAAGATACAGAGGCATCTCATTCAAAAAGCTAAAATCAAATAGTTTTTTTTCTTTTTTAAATCTTCTGTTCCTCATCAGGAAATAGCTCATGCAGATTGAAACAGAGGCCGCCTTTTGTAGCTCAGCATGGAAGATGATGAATTTCTTTTTAGAGGCATTTATTTACTTGGCAGATGTTTGTTTTGTTGGCCAATGGCAGCCCTTACCCATAGGGTCTTTTCAGCGTACTCCGCCTCCACATAGCTGTTATGACTGCTAAGTTGCTTATTAAAGCATGATAAATCACTGCTAGTAAATATATTTTTTAATCTGTGGTTCTTTGATGTCTGATGGAGAAGAAAACGAAGCTGCAGGGTTCTAAATTGACAGATGTGACTGGTGTTTTTTTTTTTCTTTTTATCAGAAGCACTGATGCTTAAAAACATCATCTTCACCTTTAAGTGGTATAAATTCCTTATTTCCCAACTCTGTTTCAATCTCAGACCTGTTGGCATACGGGTGGAGTTTTGTGCTGCTTTGAACGCCCTGCTTGCTGATTAAGCACCAACAAAAAGAAAACTCCAGGCTCAAAAACTTCTTCAAACAGCATGCATAAATCTTTAGGCAGGTGCACACACAAACATAATTAACTATTCTGTAATGTGTCAGACTCATCCAGAGACTATTTTGCTTGTTTTGATTCCAGCTCACACACAACCGCTGCACTCCTGCCCACTCTCACCCCTCTGACAAACACCACCTGAGGAGCAGAAATCAAAAGAGAACAATCAAGCAGAGCGGATGCGACTCAACAGGATGGAGTGATGGGAAGAGACAGGAACAACGGAAGAAGTGACAGAGACACAACAAAATGCTAATATTGAAAAACATAAAAAAGGTTAGAGTGGAATGAGAGTGGGAAATGCATAAAAACTGGTTTCATGAATTGTTTGTTATCTAATATTTTATGATATAAAAAGGATTTTTCTTATTTCAAAATACTTTAGAATATTAGGTTCTACATTTGTAAATTTTGACACTTAGATGTATTTTTTGCCAATTCCAAGATCCTCTTTATTATTATCTTTAACAAAAAAAGGGGAAAAAGTTCTAATCTAAAAAACAAACAAAACAAAAAGAGTCCATGAAACAAACAATCAGATAGGATGTTTTGTCCTTAATTTAACATATTACCACTAAAGACGGTTGGTAGTTTGATCCCGGCTTTCCCAGTCAACTGTTGTTGTGTCCTTGGGCAAGACAACCCTCCCTACCTCCAGTGTGGCTCCCCCTGTGTGTGAATGTGTATGAATGTCCTGGTGATGGTCAGAGAGGCTGTAGGTGAGTACTGGCTGCTCTGCCTGAATGAAGAGTGATTGAATAATGGATACACATAGTAAAAATTATTACAATTATTACAGTTATTAAAGCAGATTCAATCATAGGGGTCTTACCTTTTTATTCACATTTACTAGCGTGGCTTAAGGAACATCTCAGTTTCAAGCACAAATAATGGGCATGTTTTTATCCTCTCGATGCATCACGGCCTGTAATTACCTAAATTAACAAGTACCCTCTCTGAATCAGCAAGTGCTCTCATGAGGAAGGGGGAAGAGAAGAGGGAAACAGTAAAAACAGAGTTGTGAGGGAGTGACAGAGAGATGAAGAGCAGGAGACACAATGATGAAAGCAGTCAACAAGTGAAATACATGTCAGCAACTCACATCAAAAATCATAATATTTGTTGGTCAGAAGATATCCCATCTCTCATGCATTTGACAATGCCAGCTAATCATTTTTAACAAGAGGATGGTAAGTTTCCAGAGAAACCAAATATATTTCAAGTATTCCTGATGTTTTCATGACATGTTTTATTTGAGTTTGCAAATAATTGAATGCAGAAGAAAAGAAATCACTGAAAGGATGCACCGGGAGACATAGCTTCTGCTCTATCAAAGCACTGAAAACATTCACATTTTGTTTTCAATCACTCAGTAATTATTAATAAAAAAAATATTTTCCTCCCACAGTGCAAAAATGAAGCCAAGACATCATGCCCAGAGGCCCTGACATAATGCGATTTGGGAACCAGTCTCAGTGGAAGTGATCAAAGTTCGGTCATGCAACGTCAAAGTCAGAGTTACTTTACAACATTATTACTCAAGCTGAAGTACAGAGGAGTTTTCTTCATTGGCGATATTCAAATCACTCCCATTTAAGTTTTTAAGGTATTTTTAGAGTGGAAAAAAATATTGCTCTCCCCCATGCATTTCTATAAAAATATTACAAACAGAGATGAAGCTCTTAGCACAAATCTTTGAACTGGCCAAAGCGGATGATTACTGTTTTCTAGTAAATATCTGTGCTGAAATGATTCCTTGGAATAACTGGTATAAATGCTACATATAAAAACCAAGTAATTGGATGAATATGGCCTATTGTAACTACCATTGACAGTATATGTAAACTGGACTGAGCAACCCCTTCACCCTCGTATTCCAAATAAGAAGTACCCGCTGGTCCCAAAAAGTTGAAATCCTATAGACTCCTATTGAGAAATACACAGCTATTATTCAGTCATTTTATTTGTCAGAATAACCTGCTACCTTTTATTAACATCTTCTTCTATTTTTTTTAATCATAATTTTGCTGCAGTGCCAATTTTTATGTTATAAACTGACAAATCAGATGCGTCAATAAAAGCAGGTGGCCTTGTGTCAAACGTTCAAAGCATTCTCCCAAGCCCGCTTTCAGTAGAATGGGTGTGGCTGCCATGGTTGCCATAGAAATGTAGACTCAGACCAACATGGACCAATCACGGCTTAATGAGGATGTCTGGTTCCAACATAGCGACAGACATAGCGGAAAAATGGACTTGGAACTGGAAGTAATGCTTTTTCTATGGGTGACGTCTCACTCAGTGAGGCCCGTTTTTTTATATATAGTCAGTGGTAGCTGCGTAATAGCAATAGAAACAATAGGAATTTTCATTGCACAACTTTTACAAAAGGTAACTGAGTAAACGTTAACGTGTCAGACACATAGTTGGTAGTGACTCATTGCAAAATTTGAAATCACATTGTAACATACATTGGGATTTCCTGGATTTCTCTTTTTAATCCACTTCCAACATTTTGTAAATTTTGTAACTTTTGGAAGTGGAAAAAATGTGATTTCTGAACCAAGAAATTGTTTGATTTTTGAACCAAATTCAGGCAAGCACTTTCACTTAATATTTGTTCCTACCATGTTTCCCAAACAGTCAACAGGCCTGTGGCTCTGTACTTGGTCTCTGTTTTGACAGGAGAGCTGTTGTGGTGGATGTGGCAATACCAAGTGATGGCAACTGGCAACATTTTCTGTGCAGCTGTTTAACTGGTACAAAACATTTTACCTAATTTCATGCTACAGTAAATGCAATCCAGAAAAAAATCCTTCCATGCATAATAGAATACTATGAACTAAATATATTCTGAGCACATCCTAGACTGGTCAGATTTATTAAGCAATCTGTCTCCTGAAGCCTGGTCTGCTTGTCCTTTATAATGTGGGAAGGTAACAAATTCAGATAGATGACGAAGCCACCCAGTCTGATGCTGCTAGAAAGCACTGTGTTAAAAGCAGACAATAACTTTAAACTATTAATTTCTGCAATCATACCAATATATAATGAATTATCTCACTGCATACACCAGCCATACACCAGCAAAGGGGCACACAGCCAACCCTAAAAAACTCCTGTAGGGTACAAATAATCATACTAACTGCAGGCAAAAGACATCCTCTGGTTTATATAAGCTGTTTTACCCATGATTTTGAATATGCACTTCATGCATCAATTACACCACTGCTTTGTATTAAAAACATAT
>CM074488.1:16399192-16444365 GCA_037389245.1 Oryzias sinensis | reverse complement strand
AATCCAAACATTTATGTCCATAAATGAAGTTATGTGTAATAAAGTGAAATGGCACAGGGAATAAGTATTGAACACGCTTACTGAAATCTATTTAATACTTAGTGCAAAAACCTTTGTTGGTGATTACAGCCTCAAGACGCCTCCTGTATGGAGAAACCAGTCAAATACATTGCTCTGGTGTGATTTTGGCCCATTCATCCACACAAACTGCCTTCAAATCTTCAAGGTTCCGGGGGTCTCTTCTGTGAACCCGGATCTTCAGTTCTTTACAAAGATTTTCAATTGGATTCAAGTCTGGTGATTAACTGGGCCATTCTAGCAGCTTTATTTTCTTTTTCTTCAACCAGTTGAGTGTTACCTTGGCTGTGTGCTTGGAATCGTTGTCTTGCTGAAAGATCCACCCTCTTTTCATCTTCAGCAGCCTGGCAGATGACAGCAGATTCTGATCAAGAATGTCTCTATACTTTTCTCCAGTCATTATTCCTTCAATGATATGAAGTCTACTAGTACCACATGCTGAAAAACAGCCCCACGCCATGATGCTCCCACCTCCAAACTTGACTGTTGGTATGGTGTTTTGGGGGTGATGTGCGGTGCCATTTTTGCTCCAAACATGTTGTGTCTTATGACATCCGAATAGTTCAATTTTGGTCTCATCTGACCACAGTATATTCTCCCAGAATATCATGGGTTTATCCAAATGTTGTGTCGCAAACTCCAAACGAGCTTCAACATGCGTCTTCTTCAAAAATGGATTCTTGCATGGTGTGCGTGCATGGAGGACATGGCGGTTTCATTTCAGAGTAAGTAAGCGTGTTCAATACTTATTCCCTGTGCCATTTCACTTTATTACACATAACTTCATTTATGGACATAAATGTTTGGATTTCTTTCTATGTGTGCAATACTGGTGAAAAATTCGTGTCAATAGCTCGATTAGAAATATGTTTTTGAGAGAAATGTTGACGTGTTCAATACTTATTTTCCCCGCTGTATCACTCCATACAAGTCGTGGTCAGAGTAGTCAGCAAAATCAAAGATAGGAAGAAAAGTGATATTTGACCCATTGCATGCGAAAACATGTGTTTTGCAAATGCAAAGAATGTTTTTTAATACAAAAAAACATTTTGAAAGCAAAATAAAAATAATTGAAAAGCAAATATTTAATATTTTCATTTGCAACTTAGAAAATTTTGTGTGCAACTTAGTGGCAGAAATCTCACCCCTATAGAAACAGACAAGAGGACAGTTACTGAGCAGAAACGTTCACATGGCACGGTTGCTGAAAACCTGCAGAATCCCCGCTGGCCTGGACTCACATTGTCCATAAGACACCAGGCTACCTTAGTTATGCCATTGTTTCACATAGTCCATAAAGTTGTGGTTTTTGATTTAAAGAAAAGTTGGATCCAGAACTAAACCAAAATGGCTTACTAAGTCAATTCAGTCACCATCTTTCCTTGTAATGCAGATGTTATAACCAGACATCATCATTAAGCAGTGACTGCTCCAAAATATCTTCCTATTTGGTCTGAGTTTTAATGGTATATGTAAAATTTCATTTGATATTATTAATAATCAATGACAAGAACACACAATTGTCATGAGTTTGATATTTATTAGCCCAAAAATGAAGACAATGAAAAAGCTAAGTTACTAACTCAAATACTTTCTGGCTGATGTAACTAGTAACTATATCTAATTACTTTGTCACTGTGAATCTGTGACAAACTCTGCCAGCAGTTCTGTGTTTTGATGCAAGCCTGACACTTTGAGACACACCAATTTTACATGCAATATCTGACTGGTTGCTACCAACCTGAAGGAGTTCTATGGCCAGTATGGCATGTTTATGACAGTTTGAATGATAAACTTGGCACATATCTGGCAAAATCAGCCATTCAAACAAGCAGAATGTGAAAATTGATGCTACAAGGAAGAGGTTTTTCTTTCAAATCTTTTCTGATATCCCGATAAGTAAGACACACTGTACACAGCGAGACCATTGCGGGAAAAAAAACACAAAATGAAGTGTGTCTATTCAATACAATAGCCTCCCAGATTTTCACAAAAGTCTTAATTTATTTGGAGTAGTGTATTTAAACTTGCTGTCACAAGACAAAACTTAATAGCAGAATCATAAGATGTTCATCCAAATGCAGAGTTGGTCATGCTCTGTGACTTTAGAATGTTTTAAAAATCATATTTATGTTGGATCATTTCTCAGACAGCATTTTCCATAAAGCTAAAAATGAATGAATGGATAAAAGATTCATATTGCTATTGCTATTGCTCCAGCTTGCTTCCTTGACATACAGTAGATGTGTTGTGTTTTGACATGGATATATTGTGTCGGTCATTTTACTCCAATAAATCAGCATTTCTCTTCTCAAAAACAAAAATAAATAGAAACTAAACACAAGTATAATTTTAATGAAGTATGATTATGCTTCATTGTGCAAATACACCTATACACACAGAAATATGACAAGAAAATATGTTTTACTGAGTGAGCTTTCATTTTTTGTTTTGATCATCAGTCATTATTCATCCTAGTAAATAATCAACTTACATGCATGTTTTGTTAGACGGAGGCAAAAAATCAACCTACGTAAGCATTTGCTTTTTCTAACAAATAACAATATACATTTTAAATATTTGTCCATACTGATGTTAAGCATCTTTTGTGGTTTTAGTCTAGTTACACCAGAACTGTCCTACTCTAGATAAATGTGATTGCATTGTTGCTGTTAAAAGGACACTCATTAGGTTTTCATCAAGAATATAACAAGCTAGCGCCTGTTCGTGCTGCTGCTCAAATGTCAATCATCTTAGTCTCATGCAGACAATGGCTAATCACCAAGCTGTGAAGTGACCAATCGTGCAGTCACATTGGTGTTAAATGTCAATCATCTTCAGTGGATTGGCCAAGGGACTCTGAAGCCAGCTGGCAAATTAGTCATCTGATTTGTACAAAAGCAGGCCCACATATGTGGATACACATAAAATGTTATCACACTAAAGCCCCCGAGACACACACATGCACACATACAGTGAGGCAAAATAGTATTTGGCAGTCACAGGTTCACCAAGTTGTCCTAATGAGAGAAGTCAGTAATTTAGGTTCAACGTGGGTACACTTCTACAGAGAGAGAATGTAAAACAATAATACACTGAATACCATTGTATGATGTAAAACATTTTTTTGAATAATGGTGCAGAAAAAAGGTATTTAGCAAATAAAAACAACAATTTTTTTCCTCACAGAAGTTTTACTTCTTCTTTAAGACGTTCTTCTATCCTCCACTTGTTACCTGTATTACTGACGTCTGTCTGAACTAGTTATCTGTATAAATGATACCAGTTCACACTCTTAAGCAGTCAGACTACAATGTCTCCATCACAGCCAAGTTCAAAGAGCTGCCCAAGGACACCAGGGACAAGATTGTACACCTTAATAAGACTGGTATGAGCTAGATCACAATAAGCAAGCAGTTTGTTGAGCAGAGACAGGAATAAACACAAGATCACAAAAATTTTCCTTGACCAGGGTGCAAATAACCTTGATGAAACAGCTCACAGCTACACAGGGAAACTGGACAATGACCTATAAAGGACTAGGGTCACAGTAACAAAGGTTACCATTAGTAACACACTACGTAATCATGGATTCAAATTCTGTGGTACTCCCAAAGGTCCCCCTGCATAAGCAAGCAAATGTGCAGATCCATCTAAGTTCCCCAGAGACCGTCTGAATGATCCAGAAGAGGATTGAAAACTGTCACGGGAGCAGATGAGATCAAAATGGATCTCTTTGGTATAAACCTTACTCGCCGTGTTTGGACAGAGAGGAAATATCAAGTTGCATCCTGAGAACTGGGCTGTTTTTCTGCTAAGGGTACATGATGACTGATCCTCATAAAGGTAAGGATAAATGGGGCTATGTGAGGTGAGATTTTTGGCAGAAATATCTTCCATCATTGAGAGCATTCAGGATGAAACATGGCTGAATCTTCCATCCTGACAATGATCTCAAACACACCGCCTTCGGAACAAAGGGGTAGCCACCTAAAAAGCATTTCAAGGTCCTGGAATGACCTAGCCAGTCTCGGGAACCTCAATTCAATAGAATCTGTGGAGGGTGTTTAAAAACTGTTGCCCGGCAACAGCCACAAAACATCACGGCTCTTGAGATCCACATAGAGGAATGGGCTGAAGCAGCAGCTACAGTGAGGGCAAACTTGGTAAAGACCTACAGGAAACGTTTGATCTCTGTCATTAACAACTTCGTTACATTACAAAGCACTGAGATGAACATGTGTTACCAACTTAATACTAATTTCAGCATTAAAATTCATATGTATATGTTAAAAAAAATGTACAATGACTATTTCCTCTTTCTTTTTTGTAATCTTAGAGTTGAAGTGGACCTATCACAAACATTACAGACCATATCTTTTTAAATGGGACAGCCTGCAGATCTGTTGACAGTCACATGCTTCTTTGCCTCGCTGTATTTACAGACAGAGACAGTTGGTGAGGAACAATGATGCATATAAAAGTCAGCAACAGCACTCGGTCCATAGCTATGACAGATATGACACAACATTCGAAGGGATGTGTCAGTAGTTGATGGGTCAGTGCGCTCAAATAACTACTCAGAAAAATACATAAAATATGCAAAATAAAACGCATAATCAAAACACAGCATCTAGCTCACATGTAATCCATATACATGTACATACATATCAAACCTGCTACAGCAGACACCTCGTGCAAAAAATCAGTAATAATTTTATTGTTGTCTTGCTTTTAACAACATTTAGCTTTGTCAACTTGTAGCACAGTTTAAGGCAATACTTTAGATATGATACACTGAACAAAAATAGAAATGCAACAATCTTTTATGATATGAATTCAAAGATGTGAAACCTTTCCTACAAACACAAAATAAAATTTTTCTCAAACGTTGTTAATACATTTTTCTAAATCTATGATAGTGATGTCATTAAATGCCTATTATTGTGGTTTTATGTTTTGATTAGTTTGGCAGGCTGTGACTTCTCCTGGACGCCCTCCCGTCCTCTGAGTTCTCCTGACACTGCTGAAATCTATTTCTCATTCAGCCCCTTTGTAAGGTGTGGCTTTTGTGTCTTCAGTGTCTGAGCATCTTTGAACCTTCTCTGATTTTGGTTCTGTTCATTCTGGTTATTAAAAATTTTGCTAATTTGAGGACCTGTGTCATGTCCTTCCTGCTCGTGGGTTTCATTGTTGGCCAAACCGTCACAAGTGAGCGCTTCTCCTTTGCTGAAGTTATCCATTCCACCTCACAGGTATGCCATATCAAGATGCTTAGCAAAGGAGAACTGCTCACTATCAGAGATTTAGACAGATTTGTGACCTACATTGGAGAAAAAGGGTTATTTTTGTGTTTGTATAAATTTTTTCGGGTCTTTTAGTTCATCTCATGATGAATGGAAGCAAAATAAATATTACATTTACATTTTTGTTCATTGTATGTTTGCTTTTCAGATGGGTTTACGAGTCTGCTTCTTTTCCTTTGAACTGGGTATGTTTTATCCAACCATCTATTTGTTTTTGTTTTTCCTTTCTTGATTTGAATTAATGTATTAATTGTAAATTGATTATACGTTTTTGTGTATACTATAAGACTGATCATGATCATCATAAACTACTCAAGTTGCATTAAAGCTAACCCATAGATCTTCTGATTTCTTGGATTATCAGGACTATCAATAGAAATCAAATACCAATTTTTTTCTTTCCTTAAACATTGCTTCCTGGGGCACTTCATACACAGTAATCACAAATTAAGCTCAAGTGGACATTATGTTACTTTGATATTACCATTTACTCTTAGAAATTGTTATAAGGGAGCAGAAAAATGTCAAAGAAAAGTAAAGTGCAACATCTTTCTCAAACACTATAAAGAATCAGAAAACCATGTATAAAGGATGGACAATTGTTTGGTTTACCTGATTGGTAAACAAGCTCCATATGTGGTCACCTTAACAGAAGTTCATGTCACTTAGTCAAATCAATTTGGTAAAGAAAGACAAAATTAAAAAAAACTGCATCAAGAGTCTTCAAGCTTCAAAAGTTTTAAATGATGGGTTGTTTGTATTCAGAACTTCCCCACCAAAAGTTTTGTATATTAATTCTTAATGTGTCAATCAAATCTACATGGTTTGGATTAGTAAAAGTATCAAAAAACTTACAACTAACTCAAGTTGTACTTCAGAGCCTTGTTTACACTGAGTGGTATGGTACGGTCCAATCTGGTATTTTGAAATGGACCAATTAAGCCGGACCTAATCGGATCATTTTTGGGCCCCCGATGGTTGTAGGTTGATAGATAAATGGAATAGAATGGTTTTTGTGTGTTTCTTTTGATGAATTGTAGAAGTTGAAACAGTTTCCATATAGTCAAATGGTTTAAACTTGTAACATTACTGATAATGAGGCACATTGTCTAATATTGTGAACCAAATAAAGGCATAATCAAAGATGGCATTAATGTAGATAACAAACTTAATTTAAATTCTTTATGACTCTTTAAAAGTAGAAAGATAGGTGTTTACGTTTGAATTGACTTCCATGATCCCTAGAGTACCGGGATTTGTGACTGCTTTTTTTTCCTGTTCCCACCCACAAGGCTTTCTTTTTTTTTGCCAACACACTTTATTGAACTTTTATTTAGGACTGTCAGAAAACAGTGTGGCATCAATCATGAATCTTTATTAAGATCTCAGTGTGTGACACCTGCAAAACAAAATAGGTTTCTCTAGTAAGTGCTTAAAATTTAACAGCTTTGAAAGTTGACAGGAACTCTACAAATGAACAAAGTTAAGACCCCTGAAGGTGAAGTTTATTGGTATTTTTAATGCTCTGGATGCAACTGAGGTTAAAAAGGATGTGGCTGTTCAATGTTTTCATTGGACTTGTAAAAAGAAGTTTGCGTCCGTGATGGGAGATGCACGGTGGAACAGTGGTTAGCACCCTCCTCACAGCAAGAAGGCCCTGGTTTGAATCCTGACTGGGAGCTTTCTGTGTGGAGATTGCATGTTCTTTTTGTGCATGTGTGAGTTTTCGCCGGGCATTTATCACAGTAACTGAGATAAATGAAGACAAAACTAAGAATTGGACAGTTCTAGACCCTGTCCACAGATATGCTTCATGGATTTATGAGGGAGTGATAGTGTGCCCTTGCGACAGACTGGCAATCTATCCACTTATACTCCGCCTATGCACAAAAGCTGGGACAGGCTCTGGCCACCCTGTGACCCCATAAGGAATGTAGTGAGTTAAGAAAATTGATAGATAGATGGATCTCCTTGATTGAACTGTCAAATCAACAGTTAATATTTTATTTCATTTGAATCAAAATAATTGCTTAAGCAGTTATTTTCAGTTTTTAGCATGGGAAATTGAGCATCCAAGCCACAGACTGTTCAGAGTTTGCCTTGTCTTCTCTCTAAGGTAGCTGAGATAGGCTGCAGCAACCCCATGACCCTGCACAGGACTGAGCCCAAATAGAAGATGAATGGATGCATGGAAATAGAGCAACATTGTTTAGTTTCATATATCACAGTAACTGAGATAAATGAAGACAAAACTTAGAATCGGACAGTTCTTACACTAGACCCTGTCTTGCTGTAGCCTTAAGCCGCCAGAGGCTACAGTTAGTGGTGGACTTCACCAATAAGCACATTTGATATCCTCCCAGTAGTTGCTTTCCTCACTGCTACGCTTTAAAGAAAAAAGTTGATAATTATCAATCAAATTGCAAGCAGTTCAATAGTGCACATGCTGCCAGAAGAACTGTTAGAAATTATGAAGTATGTATTTTTTAGGTAATGATGTCCTCCATAGAGAAAACAGTAAGTTGTACGGCAGAATTGCAATAATTTTCTTTAAAAAGCTGCTTTGTGTCTTGACCATGCACATAGGCCTGTTATCTGGAAAAAACAACAAATTCCTTTGTTGTGTTGCAGAGACAAAGTGGCATCAATAGAAAGATAAACACAAAAAAATGGAGCTGCAGATAAGGTGGAGGATGCAAAAAACAAAATGAAGTGGACTATTAGAATTTAGGAGAACGTCAGCTAGAGAGCAAACCTTTGTGAATGTTCCAGAGATACCGCACTTCAAAATCCCTGTCATACCTTATTTCTCTCTCTTTTAATTACAAATCTATGACACCAAAGTACAATGGTTTATGAATCTTAAAACCTCAAACTTGCTCTGCCAGCCAACAGCAGAATCACAATGGGGGTGGTATGTGAAAAGGGTTTTTAAAACACATAGTGTTCCCTACTGTTTCTTTATTTAGTTTTGTAGAAAGACGTGTGATACAAAGAAGCAGCTCTTCTTCTCTTTCTGTGTGAATTTCACCTGTGTGTGTGAAAGAGCTTGCTGGGCTGCTTTGGTTTTTACAGCTCAGATATTTTCTAAAGGTTGCAGCACCTCTCATCCAGCAAATTATTTATGACAGACTAAAAAGCAGACTAAAGAAAAATAAATAACTGAAAATCCGCAAATGTCTCATTTTGCTTTAGAGATGCACAAACGAGAACAGAATTGTTCTTTATCCCTTTTTCAATAAGTTTGTGAGAATATTGTTTCTTGCAAGAAATGACCACAAAATATTGAGAGGCACCTTCTGTTTATCATTCATGGTGGGAATCAGTCAGGAACAATAGTTCAAAACCAGTTTTCTGCTGTGCTGTTTTCAATCTGGCCCCTTTCCCTCATTTATCTTAACAACACTGCATTATCATTTATTTAGGAAGTTGAATAACTCAATACATCTCTCCACATTTTATTTTTACAAAAAAAAAAAAAAAGAAATGAAAAGCTGGTACTATTTTTCAAAATGCCATTCTAGAAAAAACAAAGTGGAACCCACTAATCATTGCCAACTACTGATTGTGTTTCATTTCTCATATCAGCACTTTTTGTTTATAACCACAGGAGGTACACACAAAATTCACACACTGGTCTAACATTTACTTGTAAATGAAGTCTATACGCCTCTCCTTCTGGGCAAACATCTCTGTCACTTTAGCACAAAAGTCCCCCTTAATCTCAGTAAAAATTATGGTATTACCGGTACTTTACAATTTGATTGTAAATTCAACTTTGAGACATTTTTTAATGATATAAAATTGTTTGCTGTCAGTCTTAGCAAATCATAAAATAACGGACAGCTATTAAACTTTTTAAGTTACTGATAACTAATTGAATTGAATTGGTCATTTCAATTCAGTTTTGTTTATAGTGCCCAATATTACAGCACAGTTGTCTCAACCACAGAAGAACAGAAAAACAGCTCATCTACGCCCTCTACATAGAGGCGGAGTAGCTGCCTGCCTCACCTTCTGTCTTTTCCTTATATCAATCTCAACACTAAATAGACAATAGACAAACATGAAATGAATAATCTATTAAATGGAGTACATGGAATAAAATGTCTCCAAATGTTTATGGTTTTTTTAAAGCGTTGCATTTTTTATGCGCTCAGTTTGGACGGGATTGGGAAATCTGCCGTGAGGCAGAGCTCGGTGCTGCCTCACCTCTAAACCTACACTGTGATGAAATATGCAAAATACTACAAATTTGATTAAAAATGAATACAATGACTAGAATCTCACATAAAAAATAAATTTTAAGCACAGATTATTGCATACATAATTCTTTTATAACTAGTATACATATCGTAATGGCAGACAAGGATGACGAGAGGTGTAGTTACAAGATCCTGAACTGCTCCATACCTGGTACAATTTTTTTTTCTTGATCTTGTCCTATTTTTCTTGTAAGCACATGTCCGAAATAAACTATTATCATATCACAGCATACTGCTCTTTTTTTGTTTCCAGATGTCAGTGAGTACAAATCCCACTCTTCACATTGGCTCCAGTTTAAACTACCCTAGTTTAAACCTTTTAAAATGAGTAAATAGCATTTCCCTTTGATGAAAATAGGTCATTGAACAACCAGTGAACCTCACTTACTTATTATGCTTTTCTTTCTGAACAAATATCCTGAAATGAGGCTGTTTCACTGGTTTTAAAATGATCTCTTTTGTAGTCATGGTTTCTGATTTTCCTTGCTTTCTTCTTGAAGCATATAAAGTAATAAAGTATGGTATATTCTAAAATGAAATGTATGGAATTGCATAGAAAAAAAAATCATGATAATGCATGAAACGCAATATATATAAAAGAAGCGGACATTTAACCTCCAGTTGCTATTATTTTTCTTGTTTTAAAGGCTCGTCTTCTTCCCATTAAGATAGTGTGTATAAATGAAAGCTTTGCAGAGTAATTTTTGGAAACAGGGTTGGATTGGGTAATTCTTCTAGTAGCATTTTGCAAAGTGTAAACTATTAACAAGCAAATTATAAAGTTCTCTTTTGCCTTGAGGCATGTGAGAGGGGTAAGTAGAAAGGCTTTTATGTGATAGTAAAATCCTAAATTACACATGAGGGGGTGGACTTAAATAAATAAAAGTACATAAAAACCCAACACATACACATACCACAAGTACAATCAAAATAAATTAAATCAATTAATGAATTGAATCGATTAAAAAAATGGAATCACTTCATGGCATTTAAGATTTTTTTTTGGAGTTCTGAACTAAATTAGATTCTGTTTAAAACCACTGGGGGGGAAAAAGTACAACAGCCAGTACTTTGATTTATTAGCTTAAAGACAGGTTCTGTGACCGGTCTGGCACAACTGCTGGGCTTTAAAGTACAATTTCAAATTGACCATAGATGTGCAAAAAAATCTGCACTTCAAGGTTTTGTTTAATCTCTGATTAACTCCTAATAACTCTGCATGAGGTTTAGGGTAGCCACAGCATGTGAAGCACAGTATTAGTCATCACACCAAGACAAACAGTGATAAATCAAAATGCTGCAGAAAATGGTTGAATGTATGGTATGGCATGGCATGGCATGGCATGGCATGGCATGGTCTGAAGCAAAGAGATTGAATTAAAGAGGAACAGAACTTCTTTTTTTCTTCATTTAAATCAGTACAAGTTTCCCACATGTACTGTTAGTAAATGCATGTATTTGGTAATGAAATATTCCATGAGTACCTCCACTTAAGGGAATCTTCTTTACTCTGTTGTTCATTAGGGACCGTACCCCTTAGCTAAATTTCAGAAATGTTTTCTGATTTTGTTCTTGCTCAGAATCGAGTATGGGCCATGTAAAGAAATTTTTGATAATTTCACATTATTTTTCCTTCTATATTTTTTCAGCGCTGTACTTTGTATCCCAACAAAATCTTGTCTCTCTGGATCTCACAGAATGTGGCACACCAAGAAAAAGAGGAGGGATGGTGGAGCAGGTCTTTTTTGTAATCAGTAGGGTCTCAAGGTCATACAGATCATATGACTCATCTGACACAAAGTGTATAAGGTGAGCAAATTCATACAGCAGACCGATTATTTGATTCCCAAACTTCTTTTCATTCAACAAAACTAAATAAGTCCACTATAATAAACAGTAACAAGGAAAAATGTGCCTGAACTTCCTGATAAAACATCTGAAACAGCAAGTCAGTTTGTCTGTTTGCTACCTAACAACACTTAGATGTGTTTATTTTTCTCTTTACCTTGCATGTTTCACCATATGTCTAATATTCTCCCAGTCATCCTTGTTTATATTAAAGACCTTTAAGACACTAGTGTGTGAGTTGCTAAGGATTATGAGCCATGAGGTTTTCTCACCAAAACTGTATGTAGATTTCATAAATACTGCAGAATAATTCAGATTCTTTAAAATAAGATGGGGTACTATGCCCAATGCTGCCATGGTATACCCTACAGTGCACTCTCAGTTTTCCACTTTTACCATTTTGTGAAGTAGTGTAGTTTTTTTTAAAGCAGGTTCTGGTTGGCTCAAATTTCAGCCCATGCCAGTTTGTTCTTCCTAAAGGAGTAGAAGTGCAAAGCCATTTTAATCTCTGTACATCATTTTTCAAGATCTATTGTTCTTTTCCTTTTCTTTGGAACACCTTTAACCACAAACATGCTGATTTGCTTTTCTACACTGACCAAAACTATAAACGCAACACTTTTGTTATTGCTCCCATTTTTTATGGTATGAACTCAAAGATGTGAAACATTTTCCACATACACAAAATAACCAGTTCTCTGAAATATTGTTCACAAATCTGTCTAAATCTGTGATAGTGAGCACTTCTCCTTTGCCAAGACAATCCTTCCCACCTCGCAGGTGTGCCATATCAAGATGCTGATTAGACAGCATGATTAGTGCACAGGTGTGGCTTAGACTGGCCACAAGAAAAGGCCACTCTGAACTCTTCAGTTTTGTTTTATTGAGGGGGTCAGGGGACTCAGACAACCAGTCAGTATCTGGTGTGACCACCATTTGCCTCATGAAGTGCGACACATCTCCTTTGCATAGAGTTGATCAGGTTGTCTATTGTGGCCTGTGGAATGTTGGTCCACTCTTCTTCAATGGCTGTGCGAAGTTGCTGGATATTGACAGGAACTGGAACACGCTGTCGTATACGCATCCCAAGCCCAGTCCCAAGCTGGTCCCAAGCCCAGTTGGATTGAGAGGGTTTGGGTCAGGAAGGGCATCCGGCGTAAAAAACATTGCCGAGTTAACCATGCGACCCATCCTCAGGGGAGGGTTGTTTCACTGTGGCGACCCCTGATGGGAGAAGCCGAAAGTGAAAGAGGTGCAACTTTGGTGCTGCTATTAGATCGGCAGCGCAAGTAATTGTGGGATACCATTCCCTTTGCCTGTCTGGACGGATTTGGGTACAAGTGTAGGTTTTTGTCTAAATATGTTTAGCTGTAGCTGTTTTACTGTGTATTGTCTAGTTGTTTTGTCCAGTTATGTTTAATTCTTTCAGCACCATGAGTGACAGGGAGGGAGAGGATGTTAAGTTTATTTAGCACCCCTAGTGCTTCAGTATAGAGAAGAGCTGAAGGTACAGTTAGTTATGATAATTAAATGCTTGGTATGTTTTAAATCCATACTGTATCATTTCATTTAATTTTATACAAAATGAGAAAATCTGCATCCTCTAACTTAGATATATAAGAGTTCAAGAAGTACAATAAATATGGAAATAATTTGATTGAATTGGAATAACATGACATTTAGTTAGATAAATATGTAAATTTGAGTTGTAAAAAAATATTGAGTTTTTTTCTTCTCCACGCATTTTCATGGTGACTCCGGAAATCGGCGATCCATTGTCCATTGAATGTCTTTATGTACTTGCCGTGCACACGCATTAACCTAGGTTTACCAAGTCGAGCGTATATTACGCCAACTCATTTCCGGTCTTTTGGAAAGGACATACCCAGAGTAAGCAAGTACAGGTGGACCTTAGCCAGAGTTCAGGGTTAAAGTCAGGGTAGTTTAAACATGCTTTCTGGAATACTCCCCGGACAATAAAGAAATAAAACCAGACACTTGTATACAATGAGGACAATTTACAGAAATGAAAACAGCTGTGGATGATTGACATAAACTTGGAGTGGCCAGCAGGGAGGGGGTAACTCCGAACATGACCAAAACCAACCTAAAACCCAAACTAAACCGGATTATCCTCACAGTACCCCTTCCCAAAAGAGCAGATCCCAGACACCCAAACAGCACTTGGAGGAAGGAACCTTGAACAAACAAAACGTTCAACCAGAAAAAGAATTGGGGTTCCTACAGCCAAACAGATTTGAGGGGCATCAAAGAACCCAAGAAGAATACTGCTAATGCCAGTGTGCTAATGTAAAATTGCTTGTGAAATGTTGTCATGCTTATGCCCTGCAGCTTTCCCATGCTTTCTACTAGAGCAAATTTCCCTTTTACATTTAAGGTAATGGCACATGGCAAAAATAATATTCTGTTGATCAGACGCTGATGAATATGTAAATCAATTTATTTTGTTTTATTTTTATATAAATGTGCAAAAGTAAATGACGGGATTGTTAATTGTAAAGTAAATTATTCCTGTACTTGTTTGTATGAGAATGAATGCATTATTTATGTATTTAGTTAGTTAGAAGGGGTCAGATTTATTAAAAAAAAAAAGTTAAATTAGTAAACGTGGTTACAATTTTTGACTTAAATTTGCCTACCTAAGAAAATAGGTTACCAGGAGCTTTATTGTTTAGGAGCTATGGACTAAAAAACAAACGCAAGTTGTAGTTAAACTGTTCGAACAAAAAATGTTTTTTATGTTTTTTTGTGGAAATTTTTAAAATGTATGAAAAAAACTATAGTATAAACTATAATTTGAGGTGTTAAACTTTCTCACCCTGATACAGGAAGAAAGCATATACTCATACAGTAGTCCTACTATGTCAATGTTACATAATAACATTTAAAGTACCAAGAAATTCTCAGTAGTGAAGTGACAATTATAGAAAAATAGAAAGTGTCACACACTTCAGTTTTGCTAGACAAAATTTTGAGCAAGAATATTCTACAAAAATATTTTTACCATGTATAAACAATCTTGGTGAAGCTTGCCCTACCTATTATTTTTTTTACTGTATAAGCATCAGAAAACCTTTCAACATTTCTAATGTAGTCAATGTAATGTAGTTTTGGCTCAAGGAAAAGCAGCAGCAAACTAGTGATTTGGGGAAAATAACGAGTGAGTGGATGAGCACACTGATTAATCTCACTGTGATGTAAAAAATAAACTGATTATGATTAAACAAGCTGTTAGCCCTGCATGATGAAAGGGAAAAGATGAAAGTGACACTACAATAGCCTACATGTGAGTGAGTCTCTGAGTGCAAAAAAAGTGAATAAAAGGTGGCAGAAAAAAAGGTTAAACATCACGACACCAACAAAAATAATGCAAACCAGAGTGATGCATTGATCTTTTAATGAAGCAGCCTTGCAAATAGACTTGAGTGCTTCAGAACATGAAGGCTGGCACATATGTGATGTGCAATTCCTGGAAAGAAAGACACGGGAGCTGTAATGTGACTGCACTTCTGCAAGAAATGATCTTTTTTTATACTGCAGATAAACAAGGATACTCGAGGGGGGAGTGGGCACGAGAGGATGATTTATGTTCAGAAAGTGCAAGAAACCGAATTATCCAAAAGAGACCACAGTTTAGAGAAAACAGATGGTACTGACTAGAACAGATTAGTCAAAGAGAAAAAATAAACAGGGGTGACAAAAGAGTTTTACAAAGAGAAAGAGAGCAGCAGGTAACTGAACGGCAAGCTGCAGAAGAGTCTCTGTTCTTAAGCCAGATGCTCTTGCTTTTGAGTGCTAGCCAAACATTTCTTTTTACATGACTGCATTCCTGGCCAGAGTACATAAAAAATTAAATGCATGCTCTCATGTAAATGCTTCTTGGTCTGCAATATAAAAAAGGTAAAAAAATAAATAAATAAAATAAGAAATCTTAACAAAGTTGCATCCGTTTTTTAAGGCTTATTGTAAAATTGATCTTGTAAATTTAAAATTAATATCTTAAAAAAAGCACAGCAAATACATGTACAATTTAAGTATAGGCGTACTGGAATTTGTTTAGTGTTTAGGGAATCAAGAAAATCTTTGCCAGGTAGATTTATCAAGTTTTAACAATAAATTAAGATGCCTTTCGTATTCTTCTTTTTTTAATTATTAATTTTGCTTTCAACCCCTTGATACCTAGGTTTATTTCCAGCTATGAAAAACAAATTATATATATATATAGCGGTACAGTACTGAACGGTCTGGTCCGGTTTTGAATGGTCCAGGCAATTCAGGTGAGCATTTCCGCTCAAAGTTGGACCGTCACGGTGCATGTGGAGTGAAGCTAACAACAACAAAAATGGAGGTCCTTTTTTTCTGCTTGGCTTTTGATACTTCACACACCAATGCAAAGCATTTAATGCTGTTAACAGACAGAATTGCAGGTGTCATACATAGAATGCAGCCGCTTTCTTTTGGAGCTTTCTGTTGTGGTAATGACCTTCAGCCAATCAAAGGGTTTCAACAGAAGTAAGATGATATGATAACGGTCAATAGGTCTATTTTACAATGGAAGAACTCAAAAACTGCACCGTACCATATTGTAGCGTACTGCTGAGTCAAAGCAAGGCTTTAGTGAGAGTTAGCTTATTCACACTACCCGGGATTCCCAACCTCTTATGAAACTCTTAAAATAGATACTGCTAAAATAAACATTACTGTGACTATGGAAACTCAAGAGTTGACACACATAAAGGGCACTCCAGATTACAAGGCGCACTGTGGCTTTTTAAAAAAAAAAAAAAAAAAAACATCAAATAAGGATTTTAAATTTGCACCTTATAGGTCTAAAAAATACTGTAATAGAAGTGGTTTGCATCGAAGTGAACTCAATAGTCATCACTCCAAGACAGACACTTTCCAAAATTTAAAACAGCACTAGTACAGCCAGCATCTTCAAATGGCTAATCATCAATCATCAGGTGTGTTGTCTTGCTGGAAGATGAGTCAGTCTTTGCATTGATATGGACAAAATAAAGCTCTGGACTCCTAGAAAAAGGACAAATGGTTTCACACTGAAACAAAATAGGACGGGCATGAAAATGCTGTGTTTCACAATTTTATTATGTCTGATCGAGCCTGAAATAGAGAGGAGAAATAATACATTTGACAGAAATCAAAATGGCATCTGAATGAACTGGCTGAAATGGGCCAACGTTATTTGTGAGTTTTATTCATGACCTGTCAAATCGCCACAGAAAACACTGTTACATTTTAATGGGATGTTCTGGGCTCCGCAGCATAAAGCTGATTTCTTTCCCTCACCTCTTCAAAGAACGAGAGGCTTCCTTTTTTTCAGGGGACATTGCTCTTTCTTCTACATAGACGAAGCCTTGTATAACAGCAATCCAATGACACGAGAAGCTCAACTTGAGGAGGAATGTGAAAAATACCTTTATCACATTAGCAATCTCAAAAATTCAACTCCACATGAAGACATCATAGACAGAAGTCCAAAGGACTTTCATAAATTTAAATGGGAAGAAATATCGAAAACCAGCACAAAAAGACAAAAATACTTACACATGGGAAATGTTTCATGGCAAGCAAGTCATAAAATGTTCTTTTTATAAACCCATTTTAATATGACTTAATAGATAATCCATAAAGAGAATCCTCAGATACTTTCCCTTGAGTACTTATACTCGCTCAGGCATGGCTCCAGAACCAGACCAATATTTCGGTCGCTCAGGAGCTTTTTCTTGACAGCATCTTCTTACACTCATCATCATCATCACCTAGGCTCTCATGTCTGTCACAGTAGCTGTGGGGCCTTATTTCCCTTTCATGAACAGATGCAGAGGAACCAACGCCCGCGGAGTGGTGATCGTCAGCCGACATGCCAAGGATACATTTATTTGGTGCTCATCATCCTGGCATGGTGTTTTGTCACTGACTTCAGATTGTCTTGCCAAACCGAAAGTAAATTATTTAATTTGTGCTCTGTGACACTTTAAGTGATGGTTTGTCTCCTGGGGGTGTGTTTTGACATTAAGATTTTTTTTCTACCCTCCAGGCTGACAGTTGGGTAATAACAGAACACGGAGAGGATGAATTTCCTCTGGCTCCTTAAAGAAAAGAAGCCATCTGTTGGAAACAGGTTTTTTTTCATCTCCAGAAGGGGATGCATACAGAAAAGAATATGGAATGCAAAAACACTATGCTGGCAGTGAACATTGCAAAGATGTACATCTTGCATTTCAACTTGCCTTTGAGGTAAAAAAAAAAAGAAAATCCAGCTTATTCCACGACATCAGCAAAGGCGGAGCGCACAGCCACACTGGTGAGCAGGATATGGTTTCTCTGAAACCATAATTGTTTTATTTAACAATTTAACTCCTCATCTTTTATGGAGGGGATTGAGACAGCCGGTTGGTCTACTTGGCAGAAACACCTAATCCCAAGGTTGTAGCATGATCTGCACCCCCCCTCAGTTTATATTTTCTCATGAGACATACATGGTTCAATGGCTATTTTGGCCGGGTGGCCCTTTTCCACTTGGTGAGGGGGACTCTTGTGATTTACAAACCAGGGATCAAATTACATCTTGTTGCAAAAACAAGGAGTTCAGGCATGTAGGGTATTTCTGGGTATATCTGTGTGCAAATGGGGTCCTGTTCTTTGCCTTGGCTGGGGCAATACTCTCCATGCTCCTCTGCTCACCTTCTCTCTGCAGTGGCTTCTCTCTGGTCCAGTCTCAGAGTTATCCAGTCCCGCAGATCCAGAACTTACAAATTTCAGATTAAGGCAAAATCATTAAAAAATAATTTTATAAAAAAATTAAAAAAAGTGGTTTCAAATACAATATGAGTTTTTACAAAAGTAAACCCAGTTTGTCCAAGGAGTTTCAACAAAACAACTCCCAGCTTCTGTCTGTTTGCTGGGCTTTGCAAAGATGGGGGAAAAATAAGATCATTTTCACTTGAAGATTTTGGAAAGGAGCTAAAAGGAAATTAAAAATAAATGTTTTTTTTGTCATGCATTTATCACAACAGCTGTTGAATATGCTTGCAGTATCTTGGTATATTTTTTTTTAAGTTTTACATATCTGTGTTTCTGCCCAGATTTTAGTTATTTATTAGTTAGCAACTGTATTGTTATCACTTTTTTAAAAAAAAATTGCATTTTCATAATTTTCATTTTGGTCATTTCAAGTCTTATGTTCTACCTCTCAGATAAATTAACTGTTTCTTAAATATGAAGTCCAAAAGAAATTATCCAAGTCTCTTTGGAGATGTGCCGTCTACCGCCTTTTATAATCTTTAGGAATCGCTGATAATAAAAAGCTGATTCAATTGGGATTGAAATGTGAAACATTTAATTCTACCTACCTGTAAATTTCTCTGTCCTTTTCCTCTCAACCAAGGTTTGTGTAGTATTTTGGAGCCTTGCTTGATAAACAAAAGAAAGGCTGTTGTGACCACCTGCCTACTTTACTTAACAAACCATAACTGAAAAACCATGCTCTGTGAAAGGAAAAAAACAAAACATCGCCATGTGTGGCCTAGATGTGTCTGTGTATTCACTAAAACAAAAAGACTAATGTTATCCTCCTTAACTGTGTCCATTTTCTCCTAATGTCCTCAGACGGGTGAAGCTACTTGCTGAAGTGTTGAAACATATCAAGCACAGAAGACAATAATTCTCGATGCCTGGACTCATCTTCAAGACGTCACATGGACAAATGAGAATCTTTGTTAACATATTTCTCAGCAATGCAAACAAAAGTTAGATAAGAAAAGCAATCAGCACTTGACAGCGTCTGTGATGCAATAGACCTAAAGGACCAGTGAGGAAGAGACAAGAGGCGAGTATTCCCTTTCAGCACATGGCCCAGAACCATGTTTAATAGCTGCTGGCCTTACCTGGGTTAGGCGAGCTTGTTGTTGGGAACAAACACAACAGGACACAGCTGTGCCACCGGAGCTCCACAGGTTTATTTTTTTCATAGGCACACGACACAGAACACATGCTCAGCTCACAGTCACAGAGAAAAAACTCTGGGGGACCACAGAACAACAACAGCCAGTGGTGGCCAAACTGAGTAGATTGTCCTTTACATGTTGTTTCAAAAGCAGCCAAAAAACAGGTGTAAACAAACCATAAAAGTAGTCAGCCATTAACTTGAGGGAACAACAGGCTGTCAGAAAAGCTAAAGCCTTAGGCACAATGCCCTTAAAAACCCACTGTCATCAAAATTGTGTTTTGCCATTTTTAGACAGTCAAATACCTGTGTGGTTTTCTAGGACATAGTTTCTGCAGAGCGGCAGGAGTTCATCAGAAAATTGCCTCTGAATTATGGACGGGACTATTGGCACAGTTTAAGCCTCACCACTATCCTTTTGTTTATGCTGTCTAGATTACAGCCCCTCACGACCCCAAGCTAAAATTAGCGATGCAACGAAAATGGAAAGCAATATTAGGGCTATCCAGCTGTAGAGTTTTGAGCCGGATGCCGGCGACGAGGAAAACAAAGACGTTAATGGATCTGTTTGTCTGCAAGTAAATGCATCAGAAGGGAGCGGAGCAGGGATCTTGTGGCCCACAGATTGTAGTTTAATGTAACAACTCAAACGGCATTTCTTAATCGGCTCCTGCTTCACCACGATTTGAAAAAAGATATACTCAGAAATGCAGTTTTATTCTTAATTTTCTTTTTATATGTCCTTCATCATAAAAAAGGCCACAAGAACATGTTAGAAACACCAAAAGCAAAATTTTCATTGGAGTGGGTCTTTAAGTTGGTCATGCAAGCCTAAGGAGAACTGTAAGGCATACCTTATTTTTTTTTCCTTTCGGCTTTTCCGTTCAGGGGTTGCCACAGCAAATCAGCTTCTCTGTCTGATTCGCATATTTTGGTTTGGAAGAATTGACATCAGGTGCCTCTCCTGACACAACCCTCTGTATTTACCCAGGCTTGGCACCTGCACGATGAGACCCTGGCTTGGGCCCAGTTGTGGCTACATTACTGCAAGACAAACCCCTACGCTCCCCTTATGATGCTTTTATCTTTCTACAACCCTCCATGGGCATGGACAACCTAAAAATCTGCAGCATCCACATGGGTCAACCCCAATACCAGGGCATGTGACTGAGCAGAGGAACAGCAGTCACATTAGCCTTTTCATGAGCTTCCAGGTAAGAACCTGGTTTTTGTTTCTGCAGTCATGCATGGAACAGACTGCATGGTTTTCCATAGAAGTCAATAGAAAATTTTGTTTAACCATGACTTAAGGAATATACTGCAGTAACTCTTTCCATTGCTCAAGTGAGCCACACCGTATGTCAGAATGACACTTACAGTCTGATAGGAATGAGCTTTTTTATACTAATTGATTTGTAGACTCCAAAATTTGCTAAATAAAAAGGCTATAGTAGGATATTTTGGCAGCTGCCCTTAAGAGGACACTTAAAAGGCTTTGGGCGACATCTCAATTTCAGCCGTTTTCTGTTTTTTTTCCTCCTTGTTTCTAGATTTCTGTGAGTTTTTTTAAGGCTGCATTTCCTTCCCCATCTGTTCTTTGGCTTTGACTCAATGCCAGCAGGCCAAAGCCCCAAAGAGTAACATGTTGAGGCGTCTGACTCAAAGCAAGCCACTTCCACATATCACTACTTGTCTCTCACACATTGTCAGTCGTTCCTCCCTCCCTTTGTCCTTGCAAGACCACTGCCAATATTTTTTTCTCTCTGTGGGAAAACCCATGACGTGCAGAAGGGTCAAGTCCATTTACAGAGAAGCAGAAAGAAAAGAGAAACTGATGGCAGATGACAAACAACTGATGTCAAGGCAAAAAAAACAAGTTCAAAGAAAATAGCAAACAACCCCATTAATATTAAATAGGAAGTTCTGCAGGGAAAAACAATGCAGTTTTAATGACAATAACATAACAATGTGAATCACACATTCAGACCGTGGGTGTTTAGTGAGTGAGAAATATGAGAAACGTTTAACATTATTCATAGGTAAAGTTGGCTTGTTTTCATAAAATTAGTGCAAGATTTTATTCAGTGCCTAGAAACGTGTAACATTTAAATGTAGATGTGTGAAATAACACTAATTCAAACAAAGTGTTGATGGTACGGAAGTACTGAAAATGCAGCTCTTTAAAATATTTGTTTGACTTATGTTACCCTTGATCTTACTGTCAAACGCGTGAACAATAGACTTGCATGTCGAGCTACCAAGACTCAAGTATGTTTTTTCTGAGGTAAAGTTGGGTTGTTTCCCTGCAAGGGGAAGGTTAGCTGTTTTTGTCTCTTTTTGTAATAAACTACCTATTTAAATAACCTGGATTGAGTTACTTTCGCTTTCTTATCTGCCTCAAATAGGAAGTCAAAATGTTGCCACATCGTTGTCTCTTTTAAAGCTGTTTGACAGCTCAGTCTCCCTTGCTTTGTAATGTTGGAACAACAGTGTGCTATTTATGCAAAGGGTCATTGTGCCACATTTTGTGTTTTGGCATTCTTCCCACACTCTCCAATGTTTACAGGTTAGAACTGCAGGCAGGCCAATGCAGCCAGTAGTGAATAATAGGATCAAACTCCCACAATTTTCTCTTTCAGCGGTTTGCTTTGCATAATCTTACTGACAATAAGACAAACACCTGCATCTCATAGCAGTCCAAACAACTTTGAAGATTTGAAGTTTAATGTGAGCAAAAGGTGATGTAAAAATCAGGTTAAATTTAGCGAATTCTAACCTTGCTTGTGACAAAAAAAAAAACCTCCATCCATCTTCTTAACCTTTCTATTTCCCTTTTGGGGTCACGGGGGCCGTTGGAGTCTGTCCCAGTGAGGGGTACACCCTGGACAGGTCCTCAGTTTATCACAGGGCACACAGTCAATCCCACACACACTCACACATGCACACCTTGTGACACTTTAAAGTGTGGATGCCATGCTTTGAACAACTTTGTCAAATAAAAAAGCCCTTTAAACGCTGATTCTATTGATACCAATAGTTCGCGTCGAAAAAAATCTGAAGCATATGAATAATAGACATCTTTCGAAAGAATCAGAGATTTGGATCTGCCGCTAGAGCGCAGGCTGGAAGTGAACCCGATATGACCTGTGACGTAACGAAAGGCGTTGACTTTTGCAGTTCCGCTTCGGTCAGCATGTAAACAAAACAGGTAGTCTTCGTTTCTCTCGTGTTTAAATCCGTTAATCATCAACATGCCAAGTCGTTGTGTGGCAGCTGGATGTAGCAATACATCTAGTGAAAGTGTATCTGTGTATAAAATTCCCAAAACAAGAAACGCTGCTGAAAAGGGGAAAGTTCAAGAAGGTGGACGGCGAAGGATTTTTCCCTCCAGATCTGCAGGAGAGAAGTCTGCGTTTCGAAGGGACAAAAACCGGGACACAGACGAAGAATTTTGAACGGAGAGTTGGGAGGAGGATCTTGGCTTCTGAGTCGAGGAAAGGCGGGTGAGCTGGAAGCGAGCGAGCCGTTTTCTGGGTCGGAGAGGACGGCGCTGGAGTCGGGAGCGGAGGCTGCTAAGCTAGTGTGCATCACGATGGATCACATTGAGGCGAAGTAGTCGTGTTTTCTGTTGTCCTTGGATCCAACTGGAGTATTTCAACGCACTCAATGTTTTGCAAGAGAAGCAACAGGCCTGCAACGTTTTTTTTCTTTTGCTTTTGAGGTGCCGGTACCGTGAGTAAACTGAACTGTGTGTGTGTGTGAGCGCTCGCGCGCACGAGAAAAGGTTTCAAACTGGTTCAAACAGGTAAAACTGTTAATGTTCCACAGTTGTTAATGGTATACAGTGACTTTGTTAACTAAAGAGTAGTAATATCTGGGAAACTTTTATTTTGTGACATTTATTTTGTAAATTGGGTTGAAAACCAGTGTTTACCTTTGTTTAGATTAGGCCAAAAGGGGACATTTTGAGTATATTTTAGGGTAAGTAGCAGCCACCCCCCTACTCTAAACTAACAGGAGGGCTCCACGGGTGCTACATAAAATTGGCAACTAACCATGCCGTGTTCTGGAGTCTAGGCGAATCTTCATGCTGGCTATATCGTCATCGGCATCACTAGACCTACTACTTTCTGCTATATCCTCCTCACTTTCGCAAAAGGGTTCGAATCGATACGGTTGCAAAAGTGACTCATAATCATGATAATCTCCGCAACTTTCCTCTTCATCTTTCTGTTCATCTGATGATAAAACGCTAATAGAGACGGTAGCATCACTCTGTGCTTCGCTATCGGTGCTAGCCATGTTGTCTGCCTTTCGTTACGTCGTAAACATGGCGGCGCGAAGTCGGCGGAATGCGTGAAGCCGGCGGCCGTCCTCGTTTTTTATATCGCGTTTTTCGCTATTTATTCTTTTTCGAAAAATATTAAAAACAATCGCAACATGAAATAGAGACTATTTACTATATTTTGGCTTATTAAAATTGGCCATGTCACCCACACTTTAAAGTAAACAATTTACTTAGAAATAGAAAATAAAATTATTTGGTGCAAAGTTAAATGTCATTTTCTTTCTTTAAAAAATGTTTTGAGGTTCATGAAACTTTAAATGGCTAGAGGGAGTTAAATTTTTCTCTAACAAGAAATATCAGACTGGTTATTAATAATGAAATCATTTTCTTTTCTTTTAGACCCAGACAAAGAAAATCATGGTTCTGCTCTGAAGTCTAAACTCATGTGTATACTGCAGAGCCTTTAGCCATCGAGCTCCTTTTTTGTGAAATCAGCTTTGTTGTTTCAGTTTAAGATACAGACAGCCTCTGACTTTCAGAATAAACTCAAAATATTTATTAATAATAAAGCATTATGTTGAATTTGGTCTGGGTGACCCTTTAGGCCATACCTTTATCTAGGATATAGGCCAAGGTTGCTGGCCAAACTTGCTGTTTTTCCTCACTATCCGCCTTCGTTCTGCTCCCTTTACTTTCTCGTGTGCCATGATTGCAAACACCCGCTAAACAGAGAAAGATTAATTTAGATTGGACTTTAAAATGTTTTAAAGCTAGATTGTTTTCTCTCTGCAATTACTGACCCTTAATTTATTTAACAAAATTGTATGTTTTTAAGACTTTATATGACTGTAATTAATGTTAATGTCTTTTATTTCTAAAAGAAAAAACTGTTTTACATTAATAATACATGTAAATATATGTATTTAAAAAACTTAAGTCACATCTACACCAAGGCTCTTGCTTTGTAGGAAAGTGTAAAAGCTCACATGGATAAAAAAGGTTTTCATTGTTTTGCAAGTAAAACTTAGTTTGGTTTCAGCAATGTAAGAAGATGGACCCAGAAGCATGTTTAAACTACCCTGAATTTAACCCTGAACTCTGGCTGAAATCCGCCTGAACTTGCTTACTCTGGTATGTCGGTTCCAAAAGACCGGTTATGAGTTAGCGTAACTACAACTTGGTAACCCTAGGTTAATGCACGTGCACGGCAAGTACCCTGAAACATGCCTCTAGTTTTGGAACCGGAAGCTGAGGTTATCCTCTTCCTTAGCCTCAAACTTACTGTGGTATCTAGCATAACCTGCTTTCTGGAATACCCCCCTGGTCTATGGTCTTATGTAGTGTGATGTTGGTCTTATGTCTCCTTAGTTTCTAGTGTATTTCGAGTTTGCCCGCCAGCTGCAGTGGTGTTTATTTTGGTTTTTGGACTTTAAGTTATTAAAGATACTCACCTGGAACTCCTGCCTCCTCCTCTCTGCGCCTGGGTCCTCCCTCAACCCCCTTCATGACATTAAGTTGTTCCACTTCTGTTTATTTATTTATTATCCAGATAAGAACTGTTTAATTTTTTAAATTCACAATTACTGACATAAATACCAGGGATCAATTGTGTATTTTGGCACAAACAAATACCTGCATATTTGGTTTGCTGATTGTGACTGTGCAATTCTTTACATTGACATTGAGCAGGATTACAAAATTTACAAGAGAATTATCACACAAAGTCAGAATCTAAGACCCTTTAACCTATAAGCCCACTACATCAATTAATTGACAGAAAATTCACTTTTTTACAAAATAATGTTTTTTTTAAACCATTTGATGAAATCCACAAAATATGTTTGCAATATTACTTAATATATATTTATATAGATATTATCAATTATCATATTATATTGGGTGATTCTGTAAATGTTTGCTTACTACAATGTTGGTTTTAATATATTGACATAAGTGTAAAAGTAAAAAAAGCACCTTATTTTTCCACTCTTCCCAAATTCTTTTCACCAGACATTTTTAACATGGTGTATATTATGAAGAATTAATTATTAACACATTTTACATTCTTTTAATACAAGTAGTCATTAAAAATAAACAATAGATGAACAATAGAGTTAATCTCACCATACTGTCTTTACAATTGGTAAAACTTTTCCCATTCAAAGCGTTTTTGAGATTTCATTGAATTAGCCATTTTGAAAAGACCAGGAAAAGCCCTTCTACTGCCCCCAGTGGAATGAGGATGAACTACAGGGCAGAAAACATTGGACTAAGTTATATCCAATACATTTTTAAAGAAAGTTTGGATCATGGTAAGGAATTAGAGTCTCAGAAATGCGCATGTCAAATATGATATGAATGATTATACAAGGTCAAAGGTATAAATTGGCAAAAGTAAATTAAATTTCCGACTTAAGACTTGTACAGCTTCTAGAGGTCACAGTAAAGGTCTACACCATCCCAGCAAAAATGAAGTATTATTGGAATAAATTTCAGACACAGTGAGGTAAAAAAAAAAAAAAGTTAACACTGAGGCACATCTAAATATATACTTTAAGACATAGATAAATTTTGTTATTTTATTTTATTTTGCAAGGATGGTAGCCAATAAATCACAAGTTACAATGCCCCCCTAAATTATTCCAACCCCAAGAGCATGAATACTGGAATTTAAAATCTGAGCCCTTTCTTATAAGTTTAATATTTTGACCTTTTTTTATTTGCTCAATTGTGTTCAGGACCACATAGGCACTGAAAGGTATTGTATTTCAGCAGTCCTGTTACAGGAAGTCTGCTTACAGCCAGGTTAGAATTATTGGTTATCTCCAAAACAAAGGTTTTTGGAGCTGCAGATTGGCTTTCAATGTCAGGAGAAATGCACTGCCCACTGGCGATCAGAGCTAAACAACACTCCACTACATTTAATAATGACAATCATGTGTTAGACTAATGATTTAAATAATTTTGTTGTTAACACAGCTCTATTTTGTTTGATTTTATTTTTGGAAAATATAGAAGGTACATCCATAGAAAAATTTACAGACTATGCATTTCTGGCTTTATTGTCCGACAAAGTGAAGCTTTTGAAGATATTCCTGCAAATCCATTATGAAAGCTTAGATTACATTTGTGCTTTTTTTGTTATTGTGCTTTCCTTTAGCAGCCAAACAGAAAATTGTGCAATGTTCACTTTATTCTGACTTATACCTCAATGATCTTATTCATATGCATGCATCTTATGTTCATCCATCTTCAAATAATTGAATTCTGTCTGTCATGCATCACTGCACTTTGTAACAAATGCAAGCTCACACACTCGCCATTGGACATCATATGACTTTTTTAGATGATCATCTTTAAACCACAGGCCAAACATTGGTGCAGGGTTTTGTTTTTTTTGTGTTTTTTTGCAAAAACTTCATTATGTAAGATATCTACGTAGTTTTGCAGCCTTGCTTTATATCACACAAAAAATATGGATAAAACTTCATTTCTTTGCTTATCTTTCAAAACTTTCCATATCGTTTATCTTTAAAAGTAAAAAAATATATATAGAAAATGTATCACTTTAATTATAGATAACCCTAGATTAAAAATTTGGGGAAAACATAGTCTCCCATACCTAATCCTGTAGTGTGCAAGTTCCTGAGACAGAATGGTTAGTCATCATTATATTCAGCATGTTAAACTGTTGAAGAATAATTGTTTTAAAATCATAAAAGATCCTTTGGAGGAGCTCCGTACTTAAAAAATTCAGTTCCATAATTGTGAAAAATGTATGGAACCGTACCACAATTGTACCACCTATAACATCCACCTAGTTGTAAATATTGTGTCTATGGTTTTTAACTACAGCAAAACCTTTTTTTAAGGCACCTTGTGTTAAAGATGCTCATTGAAGAAAGGCGCTATATGCAGTCTTTTCCACTGGCTAAGAGACTTTAATTCTGCAGCAGAGCAACTGCTGTACCAGGTGGAATACTAAAACTAGGATACCTCAAAATATGACAGGAATAAAAAAAAAGATTCTGAGAGCTCAAGCACAACTGAGTGGAAATCCAATTTTTATCTACAGGAGAAAACTATGGTGGGACTTTCACACCATCAGTGGACACAAGAATCTCTACAGAGGTGAAAGTTAAACTTCTTCCTCACAGGTCCTTTTTTGCCTGTCTTATGTCTGAACAGACTGAACATAACTCAAAACCTATGAGGGCTTATATTCTTGGTCAAACAGTGAGAGGAGAAAAATCCATTTAAAGTGTCAAAAGAAAAACCTTTAGCGCCGTCCATCTTGTTCTGCTCATCTGGGACCGGGACATGGGGCAGAACTCTAAGGAAAGATACCCAGACTTCCCTCTCCCTGGCACCTTCCTTCAGCTTCTCTAGGGGGATCCTGAAGTGTTCCCAAGCCAACCAAAACACATTTCTCCAGCCTGTCCTGTGTTTTCCCCGGGGGCCTCCAACCTCTAGGGGACAGACTGGAACATCTCCTTAGGGAGGCGTCCAGGATGCATACGAACCAGATGCCCAAGTCAACTCAACTGGCTCCTCTCAACGTGGAGGAACAGCGGCTTTACTCCAAGCTCTCTCCAGGTGATCGAGCTTCTAACCCTGTCTCTAAGGGAGAGTCCAGCCGCTTGCAACCTTTTGCATTTTCACACTAAATGCATTTTTGCTAATTACAGTGGGGAAACATGGTTGGACTAGTTGGACTAGTGAATAGTAGGTCTTAAATCTTGTGAAATAAGAAATGATACACTTTGATACACCAAAGGTATTGTGTTTTTGATACTATTGTATGAGGGTCTTTTTTTTCTGTCATTGAGATGTGCTGTGTTATTAACCTGTACCAAGAACCTCTCTGACAGTGTCCTGAAGTAACTAGGTCTAAATCCCCACCAGCAGGGCGTTCTGTAGTGGTAAAATCAAAATTGCTCCTTTTTGGGTGTGCAATGTGGATTGATACATTGAGTTGTAATTGCAGGAAACTGGAAACTTGGTAACAAAAAAGGAACCTGAGACATTTCCCATTATGATAATGTGGATCTTCAAACTGGATGCTGTTACCATTATTGCTTTTCTCAGAGCTCTGTTTCTCCCTTTTTAAAGCGTGCCACCTCCGGCTAGTTCCCCAGCTTCTCTCTTGTCGACTTTCATGCCACTTCATTCAATGACTTGCCTGCCCTTTTATTGGCTCAAACCTGTTGTACTGCTCCCTTGCAGCAGCAAATTGACCAAAGGTGTGGGCCGCACATTGATTCTTCTGCTGGTAGGAACAAAATATTATGGATTTTTACTTACATTCATTGATGTTATTACAGCAGTGTGTTTTCATTAGACACGGACAGCCATTCATCCATAACAGCAAGATGTGGCAATATTTGACCTCACGCTGCTGCTGCAGAGGCCCTGTAGCAGTGGGATCAGACATACCCAGCAGTCTTTAGGTGATAAAATACACTTGTTTTTTTAAACTCGTAGATGGATTATTGTGTTTTTGCTCTGCTCAAATGAGAGATATAAACAGTAAATTGTAGCCCTGCAAAATATCAAAAGCCACAGAAGCAAACGATTATTAAATCCAGGAAATGAGGCAAAATTTATAATTTTGTGTTTGCTTCCTAAGAGTCCTTCATAACCTCTCTCCTCCGTGGTTTGGTCCCAAACTCTCAGCAGTAATCTTGTCCAGCGCCAATCAACCTCTCCAGATTTTTTCTGCAGCTTAGCTTGTGAAATTCCACATAATTCAAATCATTTTTCCCCACCAACAAAATCAAAGAAAAACCAATAAAATGGGTCCTTTTGTAAACAAAGAAATGTTTAACAGTTCACGCTCAACTTTAAGGCCGTGTCACACAGTCACTGCTTAATTTATGCGCATATTGCACGGTTAAAAAATTGGTCATTTGTGAACATGTGTGGACAAAGTGAGAAAAGTTGTGGTCTTTACGAGAAATTTTCACAGATGTATCACAAATGAACCACGATAAAACCATGGAGGACGTATGAATAAACCACTCAAAGAACACATAAATCAATGTAGATCATGAACTGTGCGTGATTATTGTGCTGTTTTAAGCAATTTATCAGTAATTTGTGTCAGTTACATAATTTGAACTTGATATCTGCGCTGTATACGCCATATAAAAGTTATACAGTACATACCAAACGTTTGGACACACCTTCCTATTAATTTGAATGAGAAGGTGTGTCCAAACTTTTGGTCTGTACTGTACATCAGTGGTACATGTGTAAAAAAGTCCTTTAGACATTCATGGAACGGTCATGGAAAGCCACAAATTACATAAATGACGTAAAAAACACAAGAACTGCGTAACTCTGAACCGCCCAAAAATTTTGACCAGCTCAAAACTGAATTCACGTGAAGACCTGTCAGCCGGACGGACATCAGCGCACATTGATGAATGACAAACACAACCTTATGAATTACGTATATCACATATGTGTCACAGGAAAAAAAGACATTTCATACATGGAAAATGCGCTACATAAATTCAGTGGCTGTGTGACTCAGCCTCTAATGAAGCAGTGCTGAGTGGGATGGTTGATAGTTTTACAGTTTGAAAGTCACACAATATTGTTCCTAGGATCTTCATGACCCTGCATCTGCCTGAGAATTTCAGCACCGTCATAAAAATATCTGTGTGTACCTGTGTGTTAGTGCAGTCACGTGTGTAGGATTTGAAGCAGCTGCGTGATAAACATCTTAATCCTTCATAATTACACAGGATCACTGAATCATACACACATGCACACACTGCTCCTCTCAGGTGGGATCTCACACACTTCCTTGTAATTACCTCGTCTATCACACAATTGGGTTTTTAAATGAATCAAGAGAAGGGCAAAAAGTACAGCTTTCGAAACTTGGAACACTGTAGAGTGGGGGAACAGCAAAAAAGTCAGGAAGGACAAAAAGTGTCATCTCTTTTCTTAGCTTTAGAACTGTTCCAAACCCTTTCCCCGCTCTTTCCCTTCTTCCTGCTGATTCTATTGTTTCTTTTTTTTTGTAGTGCACCTGCAATTGTCAAACATAATGCTACACGTTGTCTTTCTCCCAGCACACATCACCCAAAATACTATCATTACACCTAACCCAAGTGTCTTTCTATTCAAGAGAAATACTTCTCTATATACCACCCCCTTATGTTATCTGGTATGGCACAACTTTCCAGCTGGGGTATACACATTTTTTGCTTTGGGATTTATATCACATCATATTTTCTTCCACATTTCAGATTCATCAAAGTAGCCACCTTTTACAGGGATTGAACACAACTGCAGCAATCTATCTTTAAGATTTCTTTCTTCTTCATAAATCTTTTTCTGCAAAAGTGCACGTTGATGTTTTGCACTTGTATGTTGCTTTCTCTTCACGTTTGAATTCATTTTTTTTGTTGCTAGGTGCTGCAGATTGCTGTGGCAGCTGTGTTTGTTCAGGTGTTGTACAAGTCACTGACCGTAGATCCAGCAAAACAGACCCATATCATTACACACCCTCTTCCATCTTTCACTTTTTTGACTGCTAATAAAGGTTCTGCGAGATAAACCTAAAATTCAAAATTTTGCTTCAATGGTAAATGGCGTATACTTATATAGCACTTTTCTACCTTCTTACAAAGGCCCAAAGCGCTTTAGAATCACAGTCCCATTCACCCATGCACACACACATTCACACACTGGCGGCGGCTCCACTGCCGAACACTGGCGCCAACGTCCCACCAGAGGCAAGGTGGGGTTCAGTGTCTTGCCCAAGGACACTTCGACACATGGGCGTGCAAGGCGGGAATCGAACCTGCAATCTTATGATAATGGGTCAACCGCCCTGCACCACGGCCACACGGATAATGATAGCACCTTCTTCCAGTCTGGTCCAGTGATGATGCTTTCTGGCCAAGAGAAGCCTTTGTTCTAACATTTTTTGTAAAACTTTTTGCTAAAACTCATCTTGTCAACCCTTCCACTTAAATTTTTCTTGTCTCTCTTTAAATCAAGACTGGCTTACAGAACCACAGTTAAGTTGTGGTAATGCTATTGTCCCAGGATCTGGCTATCATACAGGTGTTAACACTCAGAACCTTGTCCTCTGATTCAGCTGTGACTGGATTGACTTTCTGTCAGTTTCCCTTTATTTTTTTATTTTTTGATGGTTAAAAACTTAAAACTTTGCTTATTAAAATTGATTTTATTCTGCAAGTTCTCTTTAAGAAAGACTTTCGTTTAAGCACTTGTTGGGATGACTTTTAAGCCTTGATCTACTCAATTGCAATGTCATGTTCCCTGGGCCTATGGATTTCTGCAATGTGCATAATATCTCTGTTTTATTTTGACCGGTAAAGAACCCACTCTAAAAAAAATTGTGGTTTTGGCATTTTTAACATGTTCTTATATAATGTTCTAATGATGGAAGATATGTATAATGAAAATTAAACTTACAACTGCATTTCTAAGTATTTCTTTATGTACATCGTTGTGAATTAGAAGCAGATGAAAAATTATCTTAGAAAAAGCTTGTAGGTGTGACGTAGGACCAACAGTGGATGGGCCACAAGCTCCCTTGCCCGCTTCATTCTGATGAATCCACGTGGAGACAACCATGTACGTCTTTGTTTTCCTCGTCTGGGTCAAAACTGTACAGCTGGATAGCTCCGATATTGCTCGCAATTGTTGTTGCACCGGTATTGTTTGTTTGGGGTTATAAAGGGCTGTAAGCTAACGGGATAAAACATATAAATATTGACAATTAATAATTGAAGACCAATGAGAACGCTTTTACGACGAAAAAAAGGTAAGTAAGACTTTTGCTTTTGAACTAAATTGTACTTGGATGGTTGGGTTGTTCTAGAACGTTTGACTGATGCATGCAGATATAAATTCTTCTCTAAATGTTAGACACCTTAATTTTTTTTAAATATAATAACTTTGACCCAACATTAGGTCGGTCTGCAATAGTAATTTGAAACAGTATCTGCTAACAGTTTATTTTTTAAATGTCAATATCAATATCAGGGCTGCACAATTGGTTAGGACTCTCACCTCACAATAAGAAGACCTGGGTATCAATCATGGCTGGGACCTTTCTGTGTAAAGATTGCATGTTCTCCCCTTGCATGTGGGTTTTTTTTAGACTATGCGGCTTCCTCCCAAAGTCCAAAGATATGCTTCAACGGTTAAACATCTACTCTAAAGTGTCCCTATGTGCATGTGGGAGTGGCAACCTATCCAAGGTGTACCCCGCCTTTGCCCAACTGTAACACGGACAGGCTCCAGCAACCCTGTGACCCCAAAAGGGATATAGTGAGTTAAGAAAATGGATGGGATGGATGGATTACAGTTTCACAGATTTAACTCTTAAATCATCCCTTCTCTTTTGATTTACGTATATTTCAAAATTTGTGATAGTTTTAGTCTGACATTAAAGGCCGAATTATAAAAAAAAAAAAATCCTGCCCTGGGGCTGACAGAAATTGAATTTAAGTATGTGGTTAAAGAAAAAAAAGCCAGAATGCAAGACATGAAACGATCATTTTATTGCATCTAATACAGCTGAAGAACTCAGTCATATAAAATTGTCCCTTCTGGCAATGAATATGTGAGCAGAAACTGTGGCAGCAAATGGTCTTTGAGTCCTCTGAAGCATTATATCTGAGCTGTCAGCATGATTCTTTCTGTATCACATCTTCTGTAGACTTGGTTCAACTCAACGCCCCTGAACACTTTTTATCTATATACATTCTTAACACAGAAACCACATAAATGTAGTAAAAAACGATGGGGAACCATCCACTTTAAATCCCACATGTAGTTTATCTAAATGTACCAGGTCAAAATCAACATTTAATGTTGGGTAAGTTTGACATGACACAAAAAAACAAAAGGGGTGGCCATTGGTGCGACCATTGGCTCAGAGTAAACCCCCCCCCATTTCCGATCATCCATCTGTTAACAATTTCTCCTATTAGCTCATGGTCCCTCACAACATTAGCAGTGGAACAAAAATGGCGAGCATATTGGAGTTATCCAGCCATACAGTTTTTAGCGAGATAGCAGCTCAGACGAGGAATATTAACACGTAGTTACTTATTTTCTACAAGTGGATGCATCAAAACGAAGCATTTCTTTTTCAAATGTAATGTTATGACAAGACGTTATTCATCCTTTAACATGGGGCTAAAATAACTTAGCATAACACTTATAATGCTCATTATAGGTGCACTTCAATATTCAATAATTTCAATATTTTTTTTAAGAATCCACCGTTTTTAAAGATTTGTTTTTTTTGTATAACAGTTCCAAAAAAGTATTTAGCACCTACAAACAAGCAAGAACATCAGTTTGAAATTGTTCTCTGCATGAGAGACAACTGTCCACACCAAAAGAGGACAGGGTGGTTTATTCACATTAACCAAAGAATGAATGGAGCCATGTATGGGGAGATTTCTTTTCATCAGTGACACCATTGAGAATGAAACGTGGCTGAATCTTCCAGGATGACAATTCACAGTCTGGGCAACACGGAAACGGCTACATAAAAAGCATTTCACAGTTTTTGAGCATCCAAGCAGATTTTCAAACCTCAACCCATTACAGAGTCTGGGGAGGGAGTTGAAAATGTGTGTTGCCCAGCGACAACCACATAACATTTTGTTTTTTTTAGAAGGTTAGCCAAGAAAATTGTCCCAGAACAGCAGATACAGTATGCAAACCTGCCTACAGGGAACATGTGACCTCGGTCGTTAACATTACAAAGCACTGAGGTGATTTTTTGTTATTGACCAAATACTTGCTTTTAGCAGCAATATAAAGATAAATTCTTTTAAAAAAAAAAAAACATCCAATGGGATTTTATTGTGGGTTTATCCCCCACATTTTTTCCCTTCTTGTTAAAGTGTCCCAATGGAGCACATTACAGAAATCTCTCATCTTTTTAAGTGGGGCAACTTGCAGAATCAGTTACATACATACTTTTTTTTTTTTTGCCTGACTGCATATTATATTTGACTTTGAATCTGTAATTGTGAAAGGTGGCAGGAAGAGACAATCCCACTAAGATGAACTGATCCCAAATAAAAAGCCAGGCCTATAAAAAAACATACTTCACAGTGTGATTAACACTCTTCAGATTAATTAAAAGGGTCTAAAAATTGTTGGCATGATAGCCATGATGACACTGGTAATTGGGTTTCTATAAGGGTGAAATGTGATTCTACTCAGCCGTACTAAATATAGTGCACATTGTGAAATGAGGCACTCCTCATATTTAGTTCTCGTGTTATACTTTAGTGATATGATAATTATTTGGAAGATTTTGAAATTGAAATTTTGAGATTAAGCAGTTTTTAAATCATTCTCAAACAGAACAAACTTGTAAAATATCTGAAAAAAGTTGATTACCTTTCAAATGTTTCTTATGCAGGCAAAAACTACCCAGATGCCTTTAATTATACCAGCTTGTTAGGAGTAGAAATGAGATGAAGTTTGAATAGTTTCTTCTTTTTTCACAATTGCCGGCAAATCCTTTTTGAAGCACCAATACTCATTAGCACTGTGTTTTTCAAAACTAAAAGAGAGAGGTTATTTGTTGGAAAGCTTCTTAGTGAGCTTCGGCGTTCAGATCATTCAAATCTTATTTGCAAGTATACAGCTTTTACATGCAAATGTAAGCTTTAAATAGATGTCATACAGTCTTCCAAAATCTAGGTATTTTCAATTTTTTTTACAACATATCTAATTCAATAAATGTAAGTTAATGTTTTCTGAATTGTAACTTTCTTTGAGAAGATTTTATTTCATTTTTTTCATTTTAATGGGCATGGTACAGGGGCATAGCGAGTCTTCTAAATATCACCACTGCTGGGACGTCAACACAGAACTGCTGATCCTGCCGAAAAATCAGCTTGCGCTTAGTAAAGTTTGACCAGTGCCATGAAGTTAGAGAGGCTTAATGCAAGACTGAAGGAGAAATTCTCGCCCCAACACAGAGCCCAGTAAGTCTGTTACCTGAGAAGCATGAAGGATTGTTATTTTTTCCTCCCCAACTGGCAATGTGTTGACAATTTACTGCAGTTTTGCTGGACCATTGTCGCTGTTGCTAAATATTGCCATACTGCAAAGTACAGCAGCCTTTGTCTAGCCATGGCTGTGGGAGTTGATGCTAATGGTCAAAAACCCAGCAGGATGTCGCAATTTGGTATCATAGAAAATCCTGGTCTGTGTACTGTCACCCCTGCTGAAAGGAGCCTCTAATCACTCCTCGTTTATCTTGTGCAACTCCCTCTAACACACACAAACCCTCCTTAATGACTATGGGAGGACATCCTTTTCTATCTGTGCTCTGAAGCTTTGAAACGCTTTGCCACTAAATATTAGACAAGCGCCTTCTCTATCTATTTTTTAAAACTTTTGTTTTTCATAGCCAAGCCTTTAGTCACACATGAGATTTTGCTCTGCTTTCTACATTTCAATTTTTTTTTGTTATGTCTTAGTTACATTTATTCAAATTTGTTTTTGACCATTTTCATTGCTTTTAATGTACTTCGCTTTGTTCAATTTTGATCTGTGTTAAAGCACTTTATAGATAAAGGCTTTACTGAAACTCCAGCTATTTGTGAAATCTAAATTCAGTTCATCTCAACTTTTAACACATGCAAGTCCATCGACTGCCGCTAGTCCTTCAGGAATTAGCGGAAAAAGATCTTCTTTTTGAAAGCACGTACAAACAGTAAATGTTCATATTAAACTGATTTAGAGCCTGCTTTCTGTATTGGACTTCAAAACATGCACAGCTGTTCCTTAATAAAGCAGTTGGCCGGTTTGCACACACACAGACACACACACACAAGTGTATCCACCGGCCTGCACTGGTCGACACACAGTGATGATGTGCCAGCTGGCTGATCACCGCTGGGCCTCTCTGTCCAAATATTTACCAGATTTCAGACTAACTCACAAAATAAAACATAAGCAGGGAATAAAGTTTGAAGAGGGAAGCACTGATCCCAACTTGAAGGAGAAATTTACTGACTAGTGATAAATAAGATCAAGTAAAGAAGAGAGTAAATACATCAAGAGATGATGGCAAGAGAGAAAAGGAATGAAGAAAATATACACAGATAAAGGCATTAATGACAGCTTAATTCCCTGTTTTAGGAAACACAAACTGGATTTGAGAAAGAAACAAAAAAAAAATACAGCTATACAGGAAATACACTATCACAGATCAGGGTTTTTTTTCACCTGTGAAAAATAAGAACATTTATTGAATATGAAAAAAGCCCATAAGCCAGAAAAGGGACATGAAGCTAACAGACAGTACACAAAAGCTGAAGTGAGTTCACAGATGCTGACATAACACCTGGCAGGCTTGTGTTGATGCAGAGAGGCTGACAGAATCATACAATCTGACATTTGAACAGAAAACATGACTTGAAGGTAGCTTATCATCTGACCGTAGGAGAATCACATGATGTTGAAATAAATATCTAGTCAGATAAAGTTCATTGTCAAACAAAATGTCAATCAGCAAAACGCTCTTGGCAACAAAGTTGCATGGAAAATGTTGACTGACAGAAAGTGTTATTAGAAGTTAAGAATGTGACTGCTAAATATGTCAGCTGTTTTATGTTTTAATCGTTGTGGTATTTAAATAATATCTGAGTTGAACATATATTATTATATTGTAAGATTTTCACTTGGTGTTTTACAGATGTTGAATGAAAAATAACCATGTTCTGCAGTGGAAAAGGTATGAAAACTGCATGTCTGAGACATCAAAAAAGCCTGAAGAAATCATATTGTATAATTTTACATTTATTTAATGATTTAAGGGTGCAGAAAACAAGTACTGTCAATGACAAAAATTCAACTCAATACTTTATAATGTAACCCTAGCTGTCAATGACAGAGGTCAAACTTTTCCTCTAGGTCTTCACTAGGCTTCACACACAATAGCTGCTGTTTTGTCCCATTCTTGGATGCAGATCTTCTCGAAATCTGTGATGGTTTGGAAGTGGGGTTGGGCAATACAGACTTTCAACTCCCTGCCCAGATTCTGTGATGGACTGAGGTGTGAAGACTGGCTAGGGCTAGGCCACTCCAGAACCATAAAATGCTTTTATGTAGTCACTACTTTGTGTGCATTATCATTGCTGGAAGATTAAGCCACATTTTATCCACAATGATCTTATTGATGGAAGAAGGGTTTTGCCTAAAATCTCACCATACTTGGACACATTTGATCTACTTAAAGTGAACCAGAGCCTTTAGCTCTGATCTGCGTGCTCAGCTCTTGACAGTACAAGTCCAAGACACACACACACACACCCGGGTGTGGGACCAGGAACCGCTCTCTGACCCATCTTTCAAGGTGGTCTCAGTTCGTCTCCAATCGGACTGAGCTTCAGTTGGATCTGAGATTCCTCAGTCTGAATAGCCTTTTTGCTTGGAGCAGAACAATTGAACGAAAATAGCCACCTAACCCAGTGTCATGAGATACAGCAACTCATTGAAATGTGGTCAGATGATTGCAGGCTCATTAAAACAACTTTTAACGTGACACACATTGCTTCTCACTGTTTTCCTGATGATCAATATGTCGTTAACAATTATCAGTGTACCTACTTTCCAGTAACAGCCTTGCAGCATGCCTCAGCGCATTAAGTCAAAACATTATATACCTGACGTTGATACAGATACTCAAAATTAGTCAGTGAAATATAAAGTTAGGATGAGCAAACTATCCCAACAAGGACTTCTATAATTTCTGCCTCTGGTTTCTTTTCACCGCCCTTGTAATTCCTGGTCAATGACTGAAGAGCCTTTTAGTCACATGGTTTTGTTTACAAGCTTTGGTTTGAAACAGGAAAGTCTGTGCCACCAGCACGTTCACTTATAAATGTCGAGAGTGGTTGCCAAACATTGAGTCAAACTAATTTGAACCAATCACTTCTAATTAACATAATTTGGCTCCAACATGTTGACGTACGTATCTAGAAAAAATGGCGGCTGACTTGACTACATTTTTTTTGGGGCCGGAAGCCATTTTCTAAGGGGTACGTCATAATCACTTGGTCCGGTTCTCAGTCAATGGTATATAAACATAAAGACAATAAACAACTCTTTCCATCCCAGATTTTAGCTGTTCCCAGGACTGTACTTTTCTGTATTGAGGCCAAAGAAATTGTTCTTGGAACGGTTCTCCCAGTTTGGGGGAAATAAATGAGAGAGAAAAATAAATTGGGAAGGATGCAATACGGTGTATAATTCATTGATTCTTTGACCCTTCTACCTTTCTCTAGCACCACAGTCTGAAAATCCATTACGGTTTTTATTGATCATGTTTCTTGACCTTTTGTGGTAAAGACAGAATTTGTGGTGCCAATTATTGCTCCCAATGGACAAAAAATGTAATGGATATCACTCACCTAATGCCTGTCTGGGAGTGCTGGCACCCAACCTATCCTATACATCTATCAATTTTGTGCTGAGCCTGTCAGTGTCAAGTGCTTAACCGCTGTAAAGATGTTAGGCACTGGCAAAGGCCAAAAATGGTCTGATTGCTTTGAAAGGTATTACCCCACTAACAAAATCATTGTAATACAATCTCATTGGCTTCTAGTATTTGAACCTGCTCACAGAAGTAAGTGATAACCTTTAGAAAGAGTAAAGAAGTGATTGTTTGGATGTTTTCCTTTTAGCGCATTTTCTATATAACAGAAAATTGTTGGTTTCAGCAAAGCTCAATGACCTCATCTCCTCACCACATGGAAAAAATCATACACATGTTTGATAGATTGTGATGAAGTTTTAATTCAGTAATACTATTGGACTGCTGTCAATACATGATAAATTATTTGACAAAGTAAATGGAAATAATAAAAAAAGCACCCTGATTGCTGATTACTGATATGTTGAATGAAATTTCCAGTTGTATCTTAATCTAAAGATTTTCAAAGGCTGACCTATATATTAACATAGCCCAAGGGAGATTTTAGGGGTAGTTTATTTCAATATATTTATTTTTTGATTTTATTTCAATTATGCAACTGAGAATTGGAAATTTATCGTTTTTAAAATCTTGGTCATTTTGATTAGCTTTTAAGAAATAAAACTTGTTTTAATAGACCAATAAATTGAATGATAACCTAAGTATGAATAATCCAAGATTTCTTTTTATTACTTTTGCTAGATCAACTCGCAGTCAGAGCTCAGTAGAACCACATGTTCCTGTTTCTCTCAGCTCTGATGATTTTCGTACATTTTTCGATAGTAAAATCTCAAATATTAGACATAAGTTGAATCAAGTTATTCCTACTATCAGCCCAGAGTAGGCTGAAGCGGTAGAAGTGGAGGCATCCATAGAAACCTCTGTAACATAAGACTGCTTCACTGCTGTGGATCAAGTGGAAATAGCATCAATTATTACGTCCTCCAAATCCTCAATGTGTCTGTTAGACCCAATTCCCCCTAGACTTTTTAAAGAAACTGTCCCCCTAATTAATGATTACATATTAACCATAATCAATACCTCTCTGGAAATAGGTTACGTGCCACAGTCTTTTAAAAATGCAGTTGTTACACCTCTTCTGAAAAAGCCCAGTTTAGATCCTAACAACTTGGCCAACTAGGTGGGGCCCTGCGTTGGGCCCTCCCGGCGTGGCGAGGGGGCTGCTCTCCTGCTTGGGCTTGGGCGGCGATCTCTTCCCCCCCCCCCCCCCCCTCTGTGCCTCCCTGCTCTCTGGCTGTGGGGGCCTCGCGTCGGTCCTGCTGCCCCTGGCTTGGGTGGCGGATGTGATCGCCCGGAGGGCGGTTGTTCTCTGCCTGCTGCCGTGTGGCGTTGGGGGGTTCTGGCTGCCGCTGCCGCTGCTGCTGCGGCGGGGGTCTTTGTGTGGGGATGGCTGGGCACTCTCCCTCCTTCTTTTCACATTCCACCATCCATTTTAGAAGAACATAAACACTCACCTGAGCACAGGTGTTAGCTCACCTTTGCACTAACAGTTTGCATGATTGAATGAACTATTTCAGTTGGACAACTCTTGCAGTAAGAAATATTTATTTGACATTTTTCCACATTCTTTAAGTTGGCATTCACATATTTTCGTTTGGCATAAGGCTCTGTTCAATTCCATAAAACTTCCATAAAATTCCATAAAATTTCCATAAAACTTTCGGGTAACAAAACCCCCCTTTACGGAGCCCACAGGTGGAAGCCGGGGAGGAGGGTGGGGCGAAGAATGAGCGCTGAAGGTAAGAAAGAATGAACAACTGCGCACCTGGCTTTAATAGGACGCTGAGCAGGTGAGTTAATTAACTGAACCGCCCTAGGGTATTTACCTGAAAAACACTGCGCGAGTATCTGCCCGAAATACGATAAATCGTCATTTCAGTCAGACAACTCTTGCAGTAAGTAATATTTATTTGACATTTTTCCACATTCTTTAAGTTGGCATTCACATATTTTCGTTTGGCATAAGGCTCCGTTCAATTCCATAAAACTTCCATAAAGTTCCATAAAATTTCCATAAAACTTTCGGGTAACAAAACTCCCAACACTAAAATCATCCAGAAGAAGAGAAAATGTGAATGTATAATCAGTGTGTAATAAAATGGGGTGTGTTTTCGGCAGCATTCCATTTTCATTTCATTTCCCAGTATGAATGCTATGTGTGACCCGGCACCATTGACCGTTTGGGCCGCCCCCGTTCGAGTACAGCGCCACGAAGGGAACATGCTATCTAGTGGATCTGCTATGTGTGACCCGGCACCATTGACCGTTTGGGCCACCCCCGTTCGAGTACAGCGCCACGAAGGGGACATGCTATCTAGTGGATCTGCTATGTGTGACCCGGCACCATTGACCGTTGGGCCGCCCGTTCGAGTACAGCGCCACGAAGGGGACATGCTATCTAGTGGATCTGCTATGTGTGACCCGGCACCATTGACCGTAGGGTCGCTCCCGTTCGTGGAAACCACTAGAGGAACATACTATCTGAAAGAGAGAGGGAAAGAAATAAAAGGGGAGCCAACATAAAATTACTTATACCTGATCTTAGAACGTAAGCTCACTTACGCAAAACGCTGTGCAGAACTATAATTTAAACCGCCAAACAACCCGTATGATACACCCCCAACACTAAAATCATCCAGAAGAAGAGAAAATGTGAATGTAAAATCAGTGTTTAATAAAATGGGGTGTGTTTTCGGCAGCATTCCATTTTCATTTCATTTCCCAGTATGACTGCTATGTGTGACCCGGCACCATTGACCGTTTGGGCCGCCCCCTTCTTTCCCTTTCTTTTATCCAAGTTCAGCGCTACGGAGGGGACATACTATCTAATGGATCTGGGTAACGCTTTCTTTTACAGTACAGTACTTACAGTGTACTTAAGTGGTATTTACATGGTACTTATAGTGTAACTACTGGGTACTTTCAGGGTACTTAGATGGTACTTTTTATGGAATTTACTGGGTACTTACAGTGTGTTTACATGGTACTTTCTATGGGACTTTACTGGGTACTAACATGGTACTTTTTGTGTCTACTCTGTACTTACATGGTACTTACTGTATATTTATATGGTACTATTTGGTTCATACCTATGTGGTACATACTGGGTATTTATAATATTCTTACTGGGTATTTACATGTTGTGCAAAGGTGTCTTTTATGGTACTTACCACATGTAAGAACAAGGTAAGTACAAATAAAGTACCTTGACCTTTAGGTCTGCACTCGCTGCATGTTTCATGGTATTTACCATGAATTTACCACAGAAACTACCCCTTAAGTACACTGAAACTGTAACTGTAAAAGAAAGTCAGCCCTATTTCCACTCAACTACATGGTACTTTCATTACTAAATACTGGGTATGTTCACTTGAATATTACTTGGTACTTACCCCTTAAGTACAATGAAACTGTAACTGTAAAAGAAAGTCAGCCCTATTTCCACTCAACTACATGGTACTTTCATTACTAAATACCGGGTATGTTCTATCTAGTGGAACTGCTATGTGTGACCCGGCACCTTTGACCGTTGGGCCGCCCCCGTTCGAGTACAGCGCCTCGAAGGGGACACACTATCTAGTGGAACTGCTATGTGTGACCCGGCACCTTTGACCGTTGGGCCGCCCCCGTTCCGAGTACAGCGCCTCGAAGGGGACACACTATCTAGTGGAACTGCTATGTGTGACCCGGCACCTCTGACCGTTGGGCCGCTCCCGTTCGTGAACCACTAGGGGAACATACTATCTGCAAGAGAGAGAGAGAGAGCCAAACAAAGGAAACGAAACAAAACAAAGCAGGGAGCCAACATAAGAATCACTCATACCTAATTTTTATAGATAAAAACAAAGCAGTATTAGTCTTGACAAGAATATATAAATAACCCAGAAACTGATCAGTTTCAAAATGATTGAGGTACATTAAATAACAGTGCTTTTAAAACAAATCTGAGAAAGTGAAATTTAGTAGATAGTTAAGGTAAAGACCCATTGTGGATTTATCGCACCCTAGAAACCGCCATAATTACAAATTCCAACAGTGAAATAATAGTGAAATATATGACCTGCACGAAATCTTAACACCAATTTTTTATATATTCCAATGATGACAAAAGTAACCTTTGACAGGTTCAGAGGGACGCACCTTCAGGAGGCCATCGAGGAGTAGGAGTAGTAGATGGGAAGAGTAGCCAAGGAGATTTGTAGATGAGGAAGGCCAACATCCCACATAGCAGAGGATTACAGCTCGGCTGGATTCGATGCCTTGTATTTGATATTAATGGTTTTTCAAATTTTTATTTAGCCAAGGGCGACTGGATACTGCAAAAGAGAACTTGAGAGCCATGAGGGATCATAGGTTTTGATATTATTTTTGCTAGACTGAACCTTAAGCATTTAGAGGCGGAGTATAACAAGCCTCTAAATGGGGATGCATCTAGCAGAGTGCCATCTGCTTAGAAAAGGCAGACAGAAGACTGACTTGTGGACACAAGATTTAACTCTTGAACTAAGCTTGAGAGCGCAAGTGATATATTTCCTACGGTCAGGGTAGAAGTTGCTCAAGGTGTTATTTAAACATTAACCAAGTCAACCGATGACACAATACTATCATTCAATATTGAAACAGCCTTAATATAATCTCCAAGGATGAAATAACCGGACGACCCCTTAAGAACCATCAGAGCTGTAGATTCTGGCGGCCGGACAAACACAAACCACTCTTCTTAAATCCTTTTCCCCCAAACCAGAAGGCGCAGACTCAGGAGAACAAGTGGAGGGAGCCTGAAGACACAACAGGTATCACAAAACCACTCCAGGCATAGAGAGGGAAAGAATGACAGCGGAAAGGTAAACCGACAAACACTTTGAGCGCCAACTGAAGGCCAAGAGACGCCACTGAGAGGCATATAGGCAGAACAGTGAGACCATCAGTGACAGTCACCCGCAGCCTTATATCGCGTTCAGAGGAATTTCGTGGAGACAACATGGGGAGCTGAAGAAAATATATACCAATCCTGAAGGCGCATGGGGAACCAGGCCACTGATGCCCAGAAGATTAACTGCGAGGCGCTAGCAGGTCCAGATCAAGTCACGTCAACCAGAACACTTCCTAGAGAAACTAGAGAGAGAATAACAAATTAACTGTCCAGCCGAGAAAACAAGGCCGCGACGAGACTGACACACTCACCAATGCGGCCGACGCAAGTCCCTGAAGCCAGGGCATGACCCACTGGGGTACACAGAGCGGGAAAAAACAGGCGGAGCAGAACCAGATGCAGAACATGCGGGGGCAACGAACGAGGATCGCCGAGTGAATAAAATGAGCCATAGACGCTGCATAAGAGAGACCAATCATAGGGGAAAATGTCCACAGAGCAGAGACGGGTCCAAGAGACACTGATTCACATTCTGACTAGCCAGCAGCTACAACAACGAAGAAAATAGGGTCCTTAGGGGCGTGACGTCACCGAAGTAAACAGGAAGAAAAACGCAGCCTTAGAAAACTACACGGGAAAGGACTGATTGCCGCTCACCGCAGAAAGTCAGCTGACCACGGCAGTACTACATTAGACGAGTACTACATTTGAACCTTACCGTAATGATAAACATCCAGTAAACATGTTGCTTTATGCTGCTTCATGGTTTTATCCCCCCCTCCTATTATCACCCTCCTACCCCCCCCCTCTCTCTAACATCCCTCTCTCTTCTTCCCTCCTTTCCTTTTCCGTCCGGTCCAACACCAAAGATTTTCAAATATGATTGAAATGAATAAAGTTTGGCCTCAATTACAAAAGGGGTTTATTCAGACATACCTTTGGTTTGTCTGAAGATTAATAACCCCTCTTGTTAAAGTAAAATATGTCCAACACAAGAGG
>CM074488.1:16185646-16398986 GCA_037389245.1 Oryzias sinensis | reverse complement strand
TACCCCTTAAGTACACTGAAACTGTAACTGTAAAAGAAAGTCAGCCCTATTTCCACTCAACTACATGGTACTTTCATTACTAAATACTGGGTATGTTCACTTGAATATTACTTGGTACTTACCCCTTAAGTACAATGAAACTGTAACTGTAAAAGAAAGTCAGCCCTATTTCCACTCAACTACATGGTACTTTCATTACTAAATACCGGGTATGTTCTATCTAGTGGAACTGCTATGTGTGACCCGGCACCTTTGACCGTTGGGCCGCCCCCGTTCGAGTACAGCGCCTCGAAGGGGACACACTATCTAGTGGAACTGCTATGTGTGACCCGGCACCTCTGACCGTTGGGCCGCTCCCGTTCGTGAACCACTAGGGGAACATACTATCTGCAAGAGAGAGAGAGAGAGCCAAACAAAGGAAACGAAACAAAACAAAGCAGGGAGCCAACATAAGAATCACTCATACCTAATTTTTATAGATAAAAACAAAGCAGTATTAGTCTTGACAAGAATATATAAATAACCCAGAAACTGATCAGTTTCAAAATGATTGAGGTACATTAAATAACAGTGCTTTTAAAACAAATCTGAGAAAGTGAAATTTAGTAGATAGTTAAGGTAAAGACCCATTGTGGATTTATCGCACCCTAGAAACCGCCATAATTACAAATTCCAACAGTGAAATAATAGTGAAATATATGACCTGCACGAAATCTTAACACCAATTTTTTATATATTCCAATGATGACAAAAGTAACCTTTGACAGGTTCAGAGGGACGCACCTTCAGGAGGCCATCGAGGAGTAGGAGTAGTAGATGGGAAGAGTAGCCAAGGAGATTTGTAGATGAGGAAGGCCAACATCCCACATAGCAGAGGATTACAGCTCGGCTGGATTCGATGCCTTGTATTTGATATTAATGGTTTTTCAAATTTTTATTTAGCCAAGGGCGACTGGATACTGCAAAAGAGAACTTGAGAGCCATGAGGGATCATAGGTTTTGATATTATTTTTGCTAGACTGAACCTTAAGCATTTAGAGGCGGAGTATAACAAGCCTCTAAATGGGGATGCATCTAGCAGAGTGCCATCTGCTTAGAAAAGGCAGACAGAAGACTGACTTGTGGACACAAGATTTAACTCTTGAACTAAGCTTGAGAGCGCAAGTGATATATTTCCTACGGTCAGGGTAGAAGTTGCTCAAGGTGTTATTTAAACATTAACCAAGTCAACCGATGACACAATACTATCATTCAATATTGAAACAGCCTTAATATAATCTCCAAGGATGAAATAACCGGACGACCCCTTAAGAACCATCAGAGCTGTAGATTCTGGCGGCCGGACAAACACAAACCACTCTTCTTAAATCCTTTTCCCCCAAACCAGAAGGCGCAGACTCAGGAGAACAAGTGGAGGGAGCCTGAAGACACAACAGGTATCACAAAACCACTCCAGGCATAGAGAGGGAAAGAATGACAGCGGAAAGGTAAACCGACAAACACTTTGAGCGCCAACTGAAGGCCAAGAGACGCCACTGAGAGGCATATAGGCAGAACAGTGAGACCATCAGTGACAGTCACCCGCAGCCTTATATCGCGTTCAGAGGAATTTCGTGGAGACAACATGGGGAGCTGAAGAAAATATATACCAATCCTGAAGGCGCATGGGGAACCAGGCCACTGATGCCCAGAAGATTAACTGCGAGGCGCTAGCAGGTCCAGATCAAGTCACGTCAACCAGAACACTTCCTAGAGAAACTAGAGAGAGAATAACAAATTAACTGTCCAGCCGAGAAAACAAGGCCGCGACGAGACTGACACACTCACCAATGCGGCCGACGCAAGTCCCTGAAGCCAGGGCATGACCCACTGGGGTACACAGAGCGGGAAAAAACAGGCGGAGCAGAACCAGATGCAGAACATGCGGGGGCAACGAACGAGGATCGCCGAGTGAATAAAATGAGCCATAGACGCTGCATAAGAGAGACCAATCATAGGGGAAAATGTCCACAGAGCAGAGACGGGTCCAAGAGACACTGATTCACATTCTGACTAGCCAGCAGCTACAACAACGAAGAAAATAGGGTCCTTAGGGGCGTGACGTCACCGAAGTAAACAGGAAGAAAAACGCAGCCTTAGAAAACTACACGGGAAAGGACTGATTGCCGCTCACCGCAGAAAGTCAGCTGACCACGGCAGTACTACATTAGACGAGTACTACATTTGAACCTTACCGTAATGATAAACATCCAGTAAACATGTTGCTTTATGCTGCTTCATGGTTTTATCCCCCCCTCCTATTATCACCCTCCTATCCCCCCCCTCTCTCTAACATCCCTCTCTCTTCTTCCCTCCTTTCCTTTTCCGTCCGGTCCAACACCAAAGATTTTCAAATATGATTGAAATGAATAAAGTTTGGCCTCAATTACAAAAGGGGTTTATTCAGACATACCTTTGGTTTGTCTGAAGATTAATAACCCCTCTTGTTAAAGTAAAATATGTCCAACACAAGAGGCCCTCAGCTCTTGTCTGCCCAGCTGTAGGACAGGACAAGTTAAAATAAAAAATAAATAAATAAATAAAAACTTGGCCAACTATAGACCAATATCAAACCTCCCCTTTATTTCTAAAATCCCAGAAAGACTTATAGTTAGGCAGCTTCACTGCCAACTACAGGACAATGGCGACTTGGAAGACTTTCAGTCGGGGTTTAGACCTCACTACAGCACGGAAACTGCACTAGTTAGAGTCTCTAATGACTTGTTATTGGCCTCAGAAAAGGGACTACTTTCTATTCTGATCCTGTTAGACCTCAGTGCGGCCTTTGACACTATCAACCACGGTATTTTACTCCATAGATTAGATCAGGATATAGGGATCAGAGGATCTGCTCTCCAGTGGTTTAAATCCTATTTATCCGATAGGTATCAGTTCGTTAATGTAAATGGACATTCCTCTCAGTGCATTCGAGTTAACTACGGAGTCCCACAGGGCTCAGATTTAGGACCCATCCTGTTTATGCCTTATATGCCTCCCCCTAGGAAACATAATCAGGAAACACAGCATTAATTTTTATTGTTATGCTGACGATACGCAGTTTTCCATGAAACCTGACCAGAATGACAATATAGAGAAACTGAACGCCTGCATCAGAGACATCAAGACCTGGATGACAATTAATTACCTCCTCCTGAACCCAGAAAAAACTGAGGTCATTATACTTGGTCCTAAAAACCTCAGAGATGCTCTGTCTGATCAGATAGTCTCCCTGGATGGCATACGTATAGCCCCCAATTCCACAGTTAGAAACCTTGGGGTTTTATTTGACCAGGACCTATCATTTAAGGCTCACATATCTCAGGCATGTAGAACTGCCTTTTTTCATCTGCGGAATATTGCTAAGATCAGAAATATACTTTCTATGAGTGATGCTGAAAAACTCATCCATGCATTTGTTACGTCTAGACTGGATTACTGTAACTCCTTGTTAGCAGCGTGTCCTAAGAGTTCCTTTGAAAGTCTCCAGCTTGTTCAGAACACAGCTGCTAGATTGTTAGCAGCAACTACCAGAAGAGATCACATCACTCCTGTGTTAGTTTCACTTCACTGGCTCCCAGTTGATTCTAGAATCAAATTAAAAAATCCTCCTGTTAACCTTAAAGGCCTTACATGGTATGGCCCCATCCTATATTAAGGACGTCATAGTGCCTCACCATCCAAATAGAACACTTCACTCCCAAAATGCAGGACTGCTTGTGGTTCCTAGAGTTAGTAAAAGTACAGTTGGAGGTAGAGTGTTTAGCCACCAAGCCCCTGTTTTATGGAATAAACTCCCAGCTCATGTAAGAGAGGCCGACACAGTTTCTACATTCAAAGTTAGACTGAAAACATTCCTCTTTGGACAGGCTTATTGTCAGACTAGCTAGTATTCTGAGATTACTTAACTTAATGTTAATGTGTTTAAATTAAACTTAATAACAATAACAATTAGTTGTCAGTACGCTGCTAGCAATTTTGAAGCTGGGGTAACTATGGTGCACTGGGGTTCTGTCCTCTTTTTTCATCTACTTCTACCCTCCTTATCTTCTTTATTCTTGATTATTATTCATCATTTAGTTCTCCATGCCTCTGTTTGATGCAGTGGGATTCATGTACTGTCCCTATTTCCCTCTCCCCTCCTGGGGAGTGGGAGTTCTTCCAGATGGCTCATCCGTGCTCCTGTACCTGACCGTGTTCCTTGTCTCTGGCTTGCCTCTACTACTGCTTCTACACCTGGCTGTGGATCCTGCCTCGTTCTTCTCTGCTCTGTACCTGGCCGTGTACCTCGTCTCTGCTCCTGCTCCTACACTTGGCTGTGGATCCTGTCTCCGGCTCGACTCGCGCCCCCAACTGTCCCCCCAACTCCATCTGGATGAACCCCATCTGCTGGACTTTATATATGTAGTATCTCTAAGGGCAGGGATGCCAGTTTAGTTTAGTCAGTTTGTTAGTTCATTTTAGTATTTTCCTATTGAATTCTATGTATTTATGACCCTTTTGATTTTATGTTTAACTTTTTTAATTACCTATACGAAGCCCATCGAGATGACTGTTGTTGTGAATTTGGGCTATACAAATAAAATTGAATTGAATTGCATTTCATCTACTTCACCCTTACTACCCTTTGCGTGAAGTTTTAAGCGTTTTGCTATACCCTGCAAGTTGGAGCATCCCAGAAAAAAAGGTGACAGAGCATTTTCGCTTTATAGGCTCACAGAGTGGTTTACGATATTTCATACCCCTGCATGCCACATACAGGTTTGCCCAATTTTCACCCACTGACAGCCTTTATACACCCCTAAGTGCAGTTGTGACAAAGGCCTAAGCTTTCTCCACTAAGACTCAGCCTTCACTTCGAGAACCTCTATTGAACATACCACTTGAACTGGATATAACAAATGTACAGCAATCCCTAAAATTTATAGGTGGAGTAAAAGGTGGTCAGTTTTAAGCTCAATTAACTTCTCTGATGGTGAGTGAGAGTGTAAGATATGGTTGGTCAACAAACAGCATGAACTCAAAAGTTTGAACAATTCATAAACTCTGGAAATTGGATTTTTTTTTTTCCTTTCTATACCATACTCAGGTCTAATATCAATATGTCCTAGTTGTGCTGGTCCATGTTTTTAAAGATCTAAAGGCTGGTTTGGAATCCATAAGAAAAAGAGAGACTTGCCAAGTTTACAGCTATAGCAACAAATTAATGTTCTATTTTTCTCACAGCTCAATTTTCCTATTTTTCCCTTATTAATAAGTATGTTCTGCAAGAAGGAAAGAAAACAGATCAGCTTAAAAATATGCTCATGAATAAAGGTTGTGTGACATGGTAAAGTGAATTGATTCCTGCTTTTCAATTGTCATGCTTGGTTTCATTATCTTTTGAGATGTTGCAGTCTCACTTGTTTATTATCTTCATTACTACAGAAAACCGTCACTGTTTATTGATGCAAGATACTAGAAGATACTGACTAAGCAGACTAAAGTACTTTCCAAGTGAATCCATGTCAAAGTGACAGAAACACGGAGTAGTTTGAGGAAAGGAAAATTAGAAAGCAGAACACAAAACGAAAAGAAAAAATACAAGTAATTTATTCAATAATCACCTCGAAAATGAACAGAAAATTTACAAGAATAAATCAATGTCAATAGTATGAAAGACAAACTTTAACCTATGTGTCAGCTTTTGACCAGCAAAGTGGCTCTAAAACGCTAGGAGGATGGAGAGAGGTAAGCAGTTTGATAAGTCGCAAAGTCTTCCAGACAGTAGAGGGCATCTAAGAGCATTCTGATGAGAAAGAGACACAGCCAGATGGTCGAGTAAATCCAAAACAAAATAGGGGACGGAAACTCGAAACACTATTTTTTGTAGCAGTAATCCACAAACGAAATTCAGGAACCAAGAGGCAGAATATGGAAAACTGATACTCTAGATAACAGGAGATCACTATCTGGTAATGAAAGAGGAGAACTTAAAAACAGTGCACACAGGTGATATACATCTATTAATGGCTGCAGGATAAGGCGGGGCTGAATCCTGACACCATTTGAGAAAGGTGCCAAAACTATGCAAAACGTCTTAATAACAGGCACTTATTAAGTCCTTTAAAGTCTTGAATAACTGATAAAACACATTTGCTAAAAACAAAGAGAAGCCTCATAAGAACAGTTCTATTGGAATCACCTGGAATTGTAAAGTTTGTGGAAACTTTGTATTTAATGTGATTACATTGGCGGAACTAATCTTTCCTCTAATATTCACATTGAGCGTTTACGACAATGCTGAATAACTTAAGGTTAGCATGTATTTTGGCTTAAATAATTATTTTTTTTGTCCAAAGCCAAACTTTCTTTTTGGAGTTTGGAGAAATTATTTTTAAAAACATATTAGCCATAACAGCACATGGGAATGTTTTGTCTGCTGATTCTAGGTAGCTAACCATATACAACTGTATTAATAAAGAAAATATTATGGTTAATGTTGAGTATCCTATTTAATTTACTAGTTGTAAATGTTTTTACACTGACTTTTTAAATGCAGACTGTGCCACTGCATCTGTTATTCTGCAAATGTTTTGGTGTTTTCTTCTATCTTGCAATACCCACTACTTGACCCATTTCTAAAATCCATAGCTGTTGAACTCTTGGCTTCCGTTTGTTTCTCAGTATCTTTCTCATCTGCAGGCAGGAGCTTGTCTCCTGACACTGACAAGGTAATAAAAAGATGGGATGCCTGCTGTCTGCAAAACAAAAGGCTACACCTGAAAACACAAAAGCAAGAAAAAAACTGTAGACAGTATTTATGGATGAAAAAATAAATAAATAATGCCAGTTTGCATTGACTTTCTGCGAAGAGCAGCTAAGAGGGGACAGGATTTCTGAAAAAGAAAATGAACAGAAACCTTTCAGGGATGATCGGAAGGGAACACCACCAAGGACAATTTTTAGCATCAATAGCAAAAGTCTCTTGGAGAAAATAGGAGTTGTTGACATAGTGAGAGGCCTGATGCTACTAATTGCCTATTTTCAGCTTTGCTGCTTAAGCATCTCAATTTCCATACAAAGTGACAGACAATATTCAGAGCTTGCCAGAAGAAAAACATGAGCTGATATTTCCTCAAGGCAATCCAGTCCTGTGCAAACACTATGATTGTGCTGAAACTGAACAGCTTTTGAATAATAAGATTTGATCGATGTTTCAGTCCAATATCTCTTGCAATGTTGTTACAAATCATAAGCCTCTGGCTTTGTTGTAGCCAGCAGGTGTCAGACATTGTAATCATCCAATTTAAGACCGCTTCTTTTTGAACTCACTGAAAGATTCCCCCTTTTTATGAAAGTTTAAGTTTAAGGTGACTAAAGCTGTTCTTGGACTTACTCACTAAAACTTTAACAAATAACGCTTTGTGGGGTGTATTTTGGAATGGAACTAGATAGTTAATGTGTTGTAGGCAAGTACAAGGTAGATCAAACCTTAAACTCAATGTACCCTGTCTTTCCAATGTTAATAGTTAATTGAGGAGATGAAGAATGTTGTAAAATGTTTACTTTTATTTTCATCTAATTGCATGCATGCAAAAAATGTTTAAATGCAAATTCCTTAGCTGAGTACCTGTGTATTATAACCAATGATTTAGGAGTCTTGCTTGTGTTATAACCTCCTTTACAGAACCTGCACAGCTATACTTCAATGAGTAATGGCTGTTATGAAATCTGATAGAGTCACCACAGCCTTGTTCTTTTTTTCCCACTTCAACAAAAGCTTTATCTTATCCTCATCACGAGAGCTACCAGAGCTCCATGGAAGACATGCTATCTTTTGACAAGAACAGCCACGGTCCAATAACTTGAATGTGTCAAGCACAGAAGCTATTCCCTCAGGAATGGTTGTTTCATAGTGTCTTGCTGCATATCAGACTGTATCCGTGTTTTGCAAATACAGTTCTTTCGTTAGGCTTTGAAATGTCAGTGCTTTTCATCAGTGCTTGATAAGATTTTCATTTAGTTTTGAACCCTAATTTAAATATATTCCACTTATTTTACATGGTTGTATCGTTAAATTTAGGTCATGTATACTTTTACTTATCTTTACACTGTACCTTGGCATGCAACAGTTCATCATATTTTTATGGGATAATTTCACTCCTTTGATTATAAATAGGCGAAAACAGAAGGTATACACAGATTTTTTAATAAAAAGACCATCCTGCAAAGAGGTGAAAGACGTTTCACAGTATGTCTCTTAAGAATAATTTAGAAATGACAATAGCTCTTATTCATTATTGGATTTAGTGTTTTACTTTATGTCTGACATTTTGTGTGTATGTGCATAAATTAACATTTAACAATAGTGCTTTCACATTTCCATGTTTACCATTGCATTTCTATCAATCAACCAGAAACACCATGCAGAACGTAACAGCTGATTCACTTTAAGGAAACAACAAAGCTGGTGCTCAAGTCAGCTCTGAAGTGCTTTCTTGATTCTTACATTTCTGGGACCAATCCTTAAGGCTTGCACACATTGGTGTAGTTGCGGTATGCTGCATGCTATCTTCCCCAAAAAAAATCTCTGCCCAATTTTCCTGGCATTACTAAATGTAAATCATGTGAACAGGAAAATAAACACAAATGGTTATCTTATTTAGACGTACAACCCACTGTGGTTTCAACCACTGAAACAAGTCTGTTCGTTTTGTTTACCGTCTACATTTTAGAAACGAACTAGAAAGTATCACAGAAGGGTCCAGTGAGAGTGTTGCCAGATGTTTACAACGGTTTATGACGGAACAACTTTTGCCAGTCAACATTAAGAAATCTTAGATACCAGTTTTTAGAAAGTGCTATGAGCTGCATTTTATTGATTTTTATGATAGGAGCCTGCCGGAACGCGGAATGCATGTAACTCAAGGACTTTGGACATGCCTAGTTTAAAGTTTTTTGATAGTCACTGCGTATGATTTTTCCTTTATTTTATAACCTGCCAGGCTTACTTTCTCCAGGTGTATATATTAGCTTTCTAGTTTCTGTACCGGAACATTTTGTCCTGTGACCAAGCTAACCTTTACCCCACCAAAACCTCTTCCCCTGGAATGATGTTCTTCAAGCAGTCTATGTTTCATCAAAGTTTTTTCAAGCGTTTTACTGTATGTGCCACAAACTTTGACACTCTTTACATAAAACTGTTTGTTTAACTTTCACCTCTTTGTGTTCTTGCTAAAAAAATGATGCAGTAATGTCAGTAGCAGCATTTCCTATAATTCTCTTCTTGTTTTCTGCTTTGTTTTATAATGTGAGGACAGTTAGAGCACTTGCAATAACACACCACCTGATAGTATTGCCTGGGAGGCACAATACCAATAACATTTTCTGTAGGCTGGAACAGTTTCTTCAGTCTTTGTCCAACCAGGTCAGACTCTGTGGCCACACTGATTTGAATGTGTCGTTTGCATCACTCACACTGACATTGGAGCTGACTGGATTATGTTAAGTAGCTTACTCCTGTCATCACCTTCCACTTCCACTCTGACTGAGACACCCCAGGACCTGGAGAGAAGCAGATTTGGGATTTTTATGTAACATCTTGACAACATGTCTTCACATCCACACATCATGTACATTTTAAATTTATCAGACAGGAATAAAACCTTGTCCTCCAAGGCAGAGCTCTGTCTTTGACATTAAAGAGAGCTATTAGTAGAAATTGCATAAAGGGAATCATTTTAGCACAGTAACCTGGGTATATGCAGATAAACGGTTTAGCAGTGACTGTCATTAATGAAGACAAGCTCATTTGAACTCAAATTATCAATGCCTCTCAAGCCATGAAAGCTGTCTTCTTTGTGTGTGTGTGTATGTGTCTGTGTTGGATAAAAAGAAACAAATGGTGTTTGGAAAAATGTCTGCCATTCATTTCAGAACCAAGCAATGTTACAATGTTTTTGAATCACGTAAAAATTTAATTGTCTAAATTCACATTGGCTGATGGACGGACAAACTACATTGTTCACCTTTAGAAACATGTGTACTTATTTTGCCACCATGCCCTCCTGGCTCATTTTTTTAAAATACAGCTAATTTCTTTTTCTATTTTTGGTAACAAAATTTATATAGTCAAAGCTTTATTAGGTTGGATGAAATAAAACAAAGAGACCCTGGTTTTGATTTGTCGGCATCACCTTCTAAAATGACATATAATGAAATATGAAATTACAGACAGAGGTCAACCCACACCTACAGAGAGTTACAACCCTGCTGTAAAACATCACTGCAATAGTGCCGCTGCATCATCTGCCTCTCAGTGATTGATCAAAGCTGTCACCGGAGCTGCAGATATCTTTTCCAAACTCACATTTGTCACTTGTCTTCATTTACAAAGTCAAACCCACAGAAATGTGCTTGAAAATAATTGTTTACCTTTGATTTGTACTCACTTTGTGACTTATGAGAATATACATCCAAAAAAAATAACAGACAAACTTCTAGGAATAAGAAATAATAGAATATTCTCTAAAGTATTTGTACCTGTATTTGTAAGATAAATGGATCTAGAGTGTTCTTTAACCAAAGTGTGTGCCTGTTGTATTTAATTAGCATCACATTACTATAGAAACACGCCTCGTTGGTTCTCGTGGAGGCCAATGAGATTGCACAGGAAAAAAGAGGTGCATAGAGATAACCAAGAACATCCTGAGGTAGAGATTTTATCATCACTGAAATGAACATTGTCAAGCTTCTTGTCATCCTCACCTTACCTCCACTATTGTTTCAATTATTTGTGGGGATATATGCAATCCCTGGGATCATTTCCACTGTAAGATATTTGCCGATAATTTCTGAAAAAAAGTGTCAAAGCTATACATTTCAATAAATTTCTAACAATTTACTCATACTTGTGGCAAAAAAGAAAAAAATGCAACAGTGCCATGACTCTGGAACAGTCTCTCTGAAGAGATCAGGCTCGCTGGGTCCCTACCAGTATTTAAATCTCTTTTAAAAACCTACCTCTATAGGCGTGCTTTTAATGATTTTACTGGTTCTTAAATTTTAAACATATGATTTTATTGATTTTATTGTTTCTGTCAATTTCGTTAATTTCATGGATTTTCATTTAATTGATTTAATTGATTTTATTGATTTCGTGGATTTTATTGATTTAACTGATTTATCGATTTTATTGATTCTAACCACTATCACCGTTTCATGTGTGTGCCGGGTTTTATTTCTCCATACTGGAAACTGTTTTTAATATTGATTTTCTCCCATATTTTTGTACAGCACTTTGTAATCTTGATTTTGAAAAGTGCTATATAAATAAAGTTTATTATTATTATTATTATTATTATTATTATTATGACTCAAATGTGAGCTTATAGATTTTACAGTTTCAAAACTAAAAGCAAATTCTAAAAAGGAGCATTTTGATATTTTCCATATAATGTAAGCTTTATTACTACTTTTCTTTATAACTAATGGAGAATACCTGTGTATTTGGTTTTATTTTGTTGAGTTGTGGTCATTACGATGTTTTCATCATGTTAGGTTTGCTTTAATTCTTAGTATATCCATCTAGCTAACTAATTAAAGGTAACTTTTTGTAACAGTTGTGCTATCTTAGATGACCCCCCCTACATTGACGTGTTCTTCCTACCATGACAAAAGTGGATAAAGGTGGAAAGATGTTATGTAATCCATGAACTCCAGTGAAGATCACAAATCATTGAAGAAAAAGGTTCAGTGCACTGTCTAGTGGGTCTAGATGACCCAACTCCCAATGTTAAAGTGCCTAGGATAGCACAAGGGTTAATGTAAGCAGCTGCTGGCTATTCATAGGTGCTCTTTGAGACTGTGTTTTCTATTGTTTCAATTTGGTCCTCTGTTTTTCTCACATCTTGTTCATGCTTTTTTAAGTTTATGTTCTATATGTTCTCTTCATAAATATACTTTAAAAATGTGTTTACTTCTGCCTTATCTTCACCATACAAAGCCATCACTTTTCTAAACATAAAGTTTTGTTTCCTTTATTTTTTAAACACATTGATGTGTAGCAAATCCCACATTTTCTATTATTTTTTGAAGCTTTGACTTTAGGGAAATGTGGCAGCCTTTGTTTTACAAGGCAAAGGAAAAGACAAAATAGACATTTCCAAGTCCTGTGCTCAGATATCCTTGACAGAGAACAAAACATCTTGCCGGCGCACGGTTGAATGACAGAACCCCAACAGATTGACTTTTATTTCTGGCACCAACACATGTGCTGTCATTGACCTGCTGATAATCTCTCTGCTTCACCTGTGATCCTGGTCAGGAGTGCGTTCGTCTGAACTCTTGGCTTTTCAATCACTATGTCCTTTTGTGCAAGTTTCAAACTTCAGATTGCATTACACTTCGCAAGTTCTCTATCTATTATGGTAAATTTGTTTGGATGGTCTTACAGCTACACAAAGCAGTTTATGAAATAAATGGACAATCTATTGCAAACTTTGTTAAATATAGCACATACTGTCTTATGTAAAAAACGTAAAACCTTTTATAGATTGAAAATGAGTTTTTCACCAACATAATTACCAGTTAATACAAATAAGTATTTTATATGAAATATTATAAATGCAGTTACTTTAGTTTAATCATTTAGATGCAGAGATAAGAACAAATCTCAGTAAAACTTGCCTTTCTAATGATTCTCTAGAGAATTTCTAAGCCCTCGTTTTTTAATGTGGTAATTAGTAAATAGGGAAACTGTAGCAATTTTCTGGTAAGTTAAAGATGCCTTGCTTTGGGATTTTTTCCCCGTGTTATTAGTACATGATGTTTGCATGTCTTTTGAGTATGTAGGCTGAGGATTCATTTATTTTGACCTTCTATCACTGTCCCAGATTTATACGGTAGAGCTTTTTCGCACTACACCCCCAAAACTGCTGACAGATTTAAGGCTTAGCAGTGACAAGGACATCACATCTCTTAATCAGTCCAGCAATTGCTCAGTTCCTAAAAGTGGCATAGTTTGAAGTTCAGGGACAAGGATACCAGCTCAGAGGGGTGCATTTTTATGCTGGTTGATGATTTTTTTTGTCTTTTGTGGTTGCTGTCTTAGACAAAAAAAAATCCTACTCACGAACATTACATATGCTGTCAGTATTAAACAACAGGTATAATAGAAATTTGGGGGTGGTTGTCCCTTTCTGCATTTTCTATTACTTTTTCTCCCTTTGAAGTGTGCAGTTGCACTCTATCATCCTCAGCCTCAATCCAGAGATATTAAAAAGTGCCTTTTGCTAAGACAGCTTAAACATGCTGTGCAAATTGCAGCTCTCCCTTTCCAGTGACATTTACATTTTATCGCAGAAACATGCAGAGGGAAAAAAACTGGAGTTTCAAAAGTAAATGATTTTAGAGAAACACGTGAGCTTCATGTTTCTGCACATTAGAGTGCATTGTAATGTAGCAGATGCAGAGACAAATCGTGTTTCCTAAAATTATGCAAGCCCATAAATCTGCTCTCCTATTTTCAAAAGCATAACGGTTGATTTATTAGAATCTATTCACGCAGAAAAGAAAGATAATAAAAACAAGCAGGAAGGATGTCGTTTTTTTTTCTCTAAATAAGCTGCTGCTGAAAGCTCCTTTAAAAGATCAACTGGAAATGTGCAGAACTAACCACCTAAATGTGTGCTTTTGAATGGCTACAGTGAGCCAGCAGAAAGCCTGATGAGTAGGACTGAATCCTAGATCACTGCCTCAAAAACTGGCATTGGCATAACAGAACAGCTGGCCTGAACCAGATGCTTGCAGGCTGCTTGGTGTCACTTTTTGTCAACTTGTTAAAACAGACATACTGAATCAGGTGCTGACATTTTTTGTTTCAGAAAAAGCGTTTCTGATGATTTTCTGCAAGCTCCCCAACTTACTTTATACTACTTACTAAACTTTATAATTTCTTTGTGATATTCATGGTATAGTGCTTATTTAAAAGTGTAAAGAAAATAAAAGAATGTACTTAATCTAAAAAAAAGGGAAACTTTCTTCTATCTTTGGTTTTATCACGTCTAGGAAAAACAAAAAGAAATACAAAACATTAATGGTCTTAATGTTACTAAATGCTCAATGAGGGAGGGAGGATGGATGGATGGATGGATGGATGGATGGATGGATGGATGGATGGATGGTGGATGATGGATGGATGGATGGATGGATGGATGGATGGATGGATAAGATGGATGGATGGATGGATGGATGGATGGATGGATGGATGGATGGATGGATGGATGGATGGATGATGGATGGATGGATGGATGGATGGATGGATGGATGGATGGATGGATGGATGGATGGATGGATGGATGGATGGATGGCAATGAAGCTTCTAACACAGTGTTGAAGCTTAAGGGTGGAACCAATATCTGCAATAGATTAACATCATAGGCTGCCCTATGCAACAAGCAGTGTTAATCATTCATGGGGGGGTTTTTTATGCCCCTGGAGCCTCAACTTTAAATACAGGCACTTACCAAAACCTAAAGTAACTTTTGTCTCATGTCACAAGAAAACTCTGAGTCACCCTGGAATTCCTTTGTTCTTGAATGAGCAGTGTTTGCTGCTGCTGGCCTCGCCCACATCCAAAGCACAAACGAGAGAAGTACCATTTTTTTGCCTCTTTTTCTTCATTAAACTAAGGTTTAGTTGCCTCTTTGTTATAAATAACTGCAGTTCTACATCAAGCTTGTTAAGACTCAATTTACCAAAAGTGCCTTCAGAATCAACCAGTACACCCTGCAAACTTGATACAACTATGAATACTCATGTTTCTGGATGAGAAGTGGAGCCTATATGATGAGCATCAAATGATGTCACTTGATGTATGTTAACTCATAAGGAAGAAACGGTTATGACATCTAAAAACATGTGGAAACGCTATTTACTGTAATCCTTGAAAAGGACATATTTGCCATTGCAGAGTTCAATCCGCTACTATGTTAATAGCTTTTTTAAATTACCCTGATAAGTTAAAAGTTAATGTTGATGTCATTGATTTTTATACTTTATGACATTGTTTTTTAAATACTTTTTATGTCATTGTTCTTATACTTGTTTGAGTGTTCTATTTTTTATCCTTAAGTCTTTTATATGTTTTGTGTATTTGGGGCAAATGGACCTCGAGTCTGTAATAAAGTTTATTATTATTATTTGTAAAATCAAATCTAGATGAATGAATCCCGACTTGTTCAACAGATCCGTATTATATAAAACAACTCTCAAAGATCTAATACTGTCACATGCAAGCTTTCTGGTTTTACTTTATCCAGGTTTTATCCAGAAACATATATAAAGAAATGCTGCAATGTTAAATGATCAATAATTGACATGGATTAGAGCGAGATCTGCACAACAGAAGCCCTAACCAGCCAGCATGTGACGTGAACACCTTGTTTCATTGCTATTCAATCAAAGCTAATCACAAGTGACTGAACATGTTTTCTATGTCAATGACACATGTAAACAAATTAGCATATATTAATATATATTAAACTGAACTCCTGTTCTAAAAGTTTACAACTTGCTTACACACAGTAAAAATAGGTTGGTGATTTTTTATTAATGGGTAGCTGTATTGCAGGCAGCACTTATTCTCTATGGGGACACATATATGCTTTCAGTCAGGGCTCTTAATTCATGGTAAGGAGGTTAAAAAAAGAAAAAGAAACCGAAGAGAAACTACAGAAGATTATTGCAACAGAGATTTTAGTCTGAAGAAATACTTTTTTTTTCCGTTTTTTTTCAAATGTAAGTTTTTTGACTTTGACAGCAAATTCTACAACCCAATATTTCTATGCAGTCATTCTTTTGGTTCTGGAAATTAGTTTTGAAAACAGCTAGAACACTTTATATGGGGGGGGGCGGGGGCGGGGGGGCTGGAGAGAGGCAAAATACCTTAGATGGGTGGCAAAATGAGAACAACAAATTGCAAGGCCATGACAAATAAAAGGATTAAAAAAATGTCAAACAGTTGCATTTATTTAATAAAAAAGCTTGTATTGCTGATTTTTTGTATATTTCTTTACCCCCTTAAATAACCCCGTTGCTCCGCCCCTGTACACTCCTATAAGCTAAGTAGAATACATAAAAAAGATTAAATTGCAAAATATTTAAATTAGTTCTGTGTGTTTAAAGGCTTGACATCAAAGCTGAATTTTACACTGAAGTGATTGCAAATCCCTCAACAGTAAAAGGTCCATCAGTCCATATTGTCTCACGCCTGACAGTTTGGATTAAACATCTTATTCGCTAGTATTCAGGATGTAACTTCTGACAAAATCCTGCTTTTTTTAGTCTTAAGTTTAAGAGTATACCTTCATCTGCTTTGAATCAAGATAATCTCTATTGGTATGAAGTCCCGTTGCCATAGAAATATGAAGGATTTTTTTTTTTTTGTTGTTGAGGGGAACATTCAGTTTTAGTGTAAACTAAGCATCAAATCAGCAAAGGTTTTGTGGAAGACTCTGATCACACATGATTAAATACAAAACAATATTATTTAAAGGATCACAATTGTTGGGGAAAAGAGACTGTTGTTCTATTCATGTAAACAGTGAGTCCTCTGTGAATAGAAGAGAGATATTCACGTTAAAAGCTGTTACATACCGAGCCAGTCAACATTTGACATACGGGAAGGAAACAAAACATTTCTGGGCTTGCAGAGGCAGCAAGAAACATTCTAAATGCAGAGAAAAGACACGCAGATTATCTTTTTTAAGTCGTCATGTCTACAAGCTATAATGTGTCCTCTGTGCAATTGCCATATTAGCCCACGCACTACCAAATGACACACAAATTACCTGGGTTTGCGTGTTTTGTGTTACGCAAAATCTATCCCTGCAGCTAAGTATCCAATGAAAAGTGGATTAAAACACAAACAAACAAAAATGTCAGCACTGGAGCCTCTAAGCGCACATACGTGAGCCACCACAGCTCTGTTTAAAGAATTAGCAGAGAAGGCGAATTGCCTTTGTGGCTTCACACACATTCACAGATGTCAGCTCGATATATGTGTCTCTAAGATTCAATCTTTACAATAGTCCGTGAAACCGGTAAATGTCTACACAAGAAGCTTGCTTGAATAACTGAGGCACAGTCCCCCAAGGAGTAAAAGTAATAATCAACAATCAGAAAGGTATTCCAGAGTCTTGTTTTGGGGCTGAGCAGCTACAGATTCGTGATTTATCTTCTCACTGAAAGAATTATGTTCAACGTGTCTCATTTTATTTGTTTTCTTTGTTTTGATTATAGAGGGGGTAAAAAATGCACATGGAACTACCTGCCCTAGTTTCTCATGAAACTTGGTGGAAAGTGAAGGATGGGGCGGTAATTAAAGTTTTAATGCTGATTTTGGATCACTTTCTAAAACTGTGAGGACAAGCACTGGGCTTTCCCACTGCGCTTCTAATTCATTATTCATGTATTTAACCAGCTATAATTTATCTGTGTTGAAAAAAAAGGGACAAGGACAGATATGGCCTAAGCTCATAGATCTATAGAATAAACTCCAATAATGAAAAGAAGACGCACGCATCAATTGTCCAGTCAATGAAAAGAAATTAAATAAAAGCAGCGAGATGGAGAAGCTACGGCTGCTTGGATCGCTTACGCACAACCATTTGTGTGGATGAAATGGATTACAATCCTTCAGTTCTTAAATAAATTCTTTTTTGACACAAAAGAAAATAAAATAGATTTAATTTATTTATTTTTCGCTTTACAATGTATTAAGCATGCCACTACCGACAGCTCAATTTAGCTTTCTTATTGTGTTTCATCTAGGCTCAGTGTAATGTTACAGCAAATGACATGCAAACATGAAAGCTGCTACCTTAAAAGGTTCACCTAAGGTTTAACTTCATTTTTGCGATGCTGGAATTCAGCTCTGCTGTAATTTCACGTTTAATTGTTTCTGCGTGGTTCACTTCAAAAGCCAGTGTTTGTGTTTTTCTTTGTCATTTTTTTTACACTGCCGGTTCCATTTCATGAATGTAACTTTATCTAACAAAAGAAAAGCTTTGTTTGGGCTTTTTCCAACATCCTAGTCTGTAAAAAGATGTTAGTGAAGTGCCACTCAGAAACGGCTTCTACTAACAACTTTAAGTATTTAGTGTAAATTTTAGTATTTGGCAAACTTCTTTATCTCTTTGTTGTCATTTGCTTTAAGGTCAGTCAAATTGTGATGAAACAAAAGTGATTTTTATCCATTTAACTTACATTTTGTACATTTGTTATATATGCATCAAATTCCATTAAAAAGAACAATATGATACAAAAATGTTTCGCCGAATTAGTACTTACAAGTAAAAAGAAAATATAGTCCATATGCAAGTGGTTTTTAAAACTGAACATTACAAAATACAGTTTTCTATTAATCAAAATTATCTAACATTTAAAATAAAATATAGAACTCAAATTTATGAAATCAGACTGGACCCAATAAATACACACTGCTCCAGGAATGGTACCTTCAAAATCGATTTTTTTTATAAAGCTACTGAAGACAGACAAAAATGAGATAACTTAATATTTTATATCTAGAAACTCCAATATTTCCAAGCATATCAGAGAGGAACCTCAGAAATCCCCAGACAGATGACAGTAGGAAAGGAAAAACCCTTAAAATACTGAATAGAAGAAAAAAAAAGAAAAACGTCAAACATCCATGAGATAAAAAGGCTGAAAATATTACTCCTGACTCCATGACGTTCCACAAGAAATGGTAAATCTTAAGTCCATCTCTGAAGACATCCAAAACTGGTACAGTCAAGTGGTGGACATAAATCCGTTGTCAAAAAGGCAGCGTGGTTAGAATTTAGAAACCCACAACAACATGGGAACTAAGCCAAAGCAGAGAAAGAATTTCTAAAAGAGATCTGCTTTATGAAAGCCTATAGCTTTAATGTGAGGCATTGGAAACGTGAGGCAGATTACCTGAAGGTGCTGCAGGCAGTGAGAGGTGCCGGATCATGACATAGATCATGTATTGGAAAGAAGTAGAAGGTTAAGTCCTGCTTCAGCTTAGAACTCTAAATAGGTCATATGATACCCTGGACCATCTTTCTTATAAATGCTCAAAAGGAAGGTTCCTAAAGTAATGATTGGTCAATTATTGACGTTACAATAAAAATGTAAATGAAATAAGGCCTTGTTTTGCACATTATGAAGGACTTAGTGCCAAATGAGTCATGGAAGCATCTTTATTAAAACAGTCACCCATGTTTCAATTCCCTGGAATAAAAAAACAACAAAAAACATGAAATTACAGACTTTTCTTCATCTTTTTTCTTTTGTGTTTTTCCTTTAACTTTTTAAAGTAAGTAGTCCAGCTTTACATCACAGTTTTAAATTCTTTGAGTTAGTTTTATATGACAGTAATGAAATGTTAGTTACATGTAAACAATTATGCTGTTTTTATTAACCTGACATTTTAAAATACATAAGGATTTCATGTGCAATGTTCTTTGCTTTTTGTTTAGATTGTACTTGAACCAAAGAGATTTGAGATTTTACTTTTTCCTAAGCTGTCAGTAAATCTGTACATAAAGGAGAACTCCATCCATCTTCTTGGCTCACTTTGTTCTGTGCAGCATCACAGACTTGCTGAAGCCTATACCAACTTCCTCAGAGCAAAGATGGGTGTAAAGTCCATTGCACCAAAATTCCCCCACTCAAAGGACAATCAAGGGTAACCAAACAACCCATGAAGTTGAAGCTTTATTTTTGGACTGGGAGGAAGCGGGGTTGCCTTGAAAAGCAAATAAATAAATAAAAAGCACATGCATGCATGGAAAAAAACATGCAAACTCCATGCAGATTGGGATTTGGACCAGCAACTTCTTGTGTTGATGTGACAATGCTAACTGCCACATCACAGTGCAATGCATTTATCCATCCATCCACCTTTCATATCCGGAAACTCCTATGGAGGGTTGCTGACCCCTATCCCAGCTACTTCAGGGCAGGAGCACATTAGACGATTTGCCAGTCCATCGCAGGACCACACACTGCCACCTAAAGGTTAACTTAGAAGTCTGGCGGTTTCAATCAATCATATTTTTTGGACTATAAGCCTGAACAGGCAAAAAACTGAGCATGCAAAGAACTTGCAAACTCCTAGAAAGGACCAAGTTAGGTGAATAATGCAGCTCGCCATTGAGGTGAGAGTGTAAACCAACAAACTTCATGCAGCCTTAAATTGAAGATTAAGCTTTTATTTTTAAAAGACTAACCATAAACATAAAATAGTGGCTTTTAAACCACACTTAGTGATAAGTGCCCTTATGAATACCCCCTCATATTTTAGTAAGCTTTTGACATGTTCTTGTGGCATTATTCTGAGGACATATAAAGAAAATTAACCCTAAAATTGCATTTTTGAGTATTTATTCAAATCAGTGTGAATCAGGAGCAGATGAAAAAATAGTTTAAAGAAGCTTGTTAGTGTGATGTTCAAATTGACGAAGCTTCTAAAACCACAATCCCTCTTTTCTGATGCGTGCACTTGTAGACACGTAAATCCGAAGTAGGTTTTTGTGTTTTCCTCATCTAAGCTAGCATCTGGCTCAAAACTGTACGACTGGATAGCTCCAATATTGCTCGCCCTTTGTGTTGCACCGCTAATGGTTAAAGGCGTATAATTATATAAGCAGCTCTCTACCTTCTTTGAGGAGCCCAAAGTACTTACAGTCACAGTCCTTCACCCATTCACACACACATTCACACTGATGTAACGGCTCTGCTGCAGAACTGCTAACACCAACCCTGCCCAGAGGCAAGGTGGGGTTCAGTGTCTTGCTTAAAGACACTTGACATAAGGCGTGCGCCGAACCTGCAATCTTACGATCATGGGTCCAACCGCCCTACCGCTGCACCACGGCCGCCTAATGTTAGGTTATGGGTGTGCGGGGCTGTAAGATAGGGATAGAGCACATGAGCAGATGGATAACAGAAAGTGGGTGGCCTTTCTCCATGCCAACAGTCCCGCCCACAACTCAGAGGTGAATTTCTACTTGAACTCCTGCCGCTCTGCAGAAATGTCTAAAACGACACAGGTTTTTTGATTTTTGGCTAAAGGGGATTTTGGGTGTGGCTGCTCCTCCTTATGCCTCCTCCATAGGCCCAAACACCCAAAAACCCGCAGCACCAGTACAGGTTAATATGGGTGCATGTGACTAACTTTTGAAGTTTGTAGACATGCTACAATTTTATTTATTCTTATTATTCTTATTTCTTTCTATTTTGGGCATTATATGAAGTTTGCCGCCAGTGTTTATCAGTGGTCTTGACTCAATGAATAACTCTTATTACTGAAAAAAAGATTATCACGGTATTTTTTTTTTTTTCATTTTTAATGTCATTGATTTAATATTTGTTACTCTTTGCTTTTTTCAGTCATAATCTGCCATGTTTTTTCTCTTCTTTTAACTAATATTTTTCTTCATCTTTAAGTCTTTTTCAGCCCCCTTAAAACCTCTTTCTGTTTTGCTCCTGCTCAAACTAATTTAGATGTCACAGTTTCCTTTTAAGTTGGATGATTTTCTCTGCGAAGGCAAAGAGGAGAAAGAAAGGTGGAGGAGATGGTAGGTCCAAATGAGAGAAAAAGGCAGAACATTGCTTCTTTAAAACTTAAGGGTTCACCCCTAAATTCCAGAGGAATACGGAGGTGAAAAGAGAAAAAGGGATGATTTCAAGCTGTGAGTGAGAGAAGGGTTGAGTTCGGAAACCTATGCAACTTTACTTATCTCTTCACAGGCTGTGTGAAAAGCAACAAAGAATGCCGAAAGTCTGGTGCAGGCAGAAAAAGTTTCACTCTGTTTCTTTTAAATGTGGTTTTACATTATAAGTGCTCAGCGCCTGAAGCACAGTACAGCTGCAGCTTCCCCAGGTGATATTCTTCTGAATCCCTTTCAAGTATTCACCCATTCTCCTATATTTAGTTCTGCATTGAGAGATGAAACTTTAATGATACGTTTGGAAATTGGGTCATTGCAGCTGCACCAAAATAGCATATGAAGCTCTGTTTATAGAAGTACTCGAAATACTAGAGTTAAGCATATCTGCATGCCTTTTTTACTCCATTACATAGAACTAAAGAAAATTGAGAAGAGAATCCTTCTTTAAAGCATAAAACTGTTCTAACTGGTTTCATTTCTTTGCATGTTATTTTACCAAAGTTATTACACATTTGTACACTGTCTTTGATGTGCTGGTTTGAATTGAAAGGCTTGTAAAGGGATGGCCCCTATCTCATTAGCAAGACTTTTGGTTGCAATTTTACCAATAAGTACATTTGGTTGGTTTTATTGTACCTGAACTGTTGTTTCTGGAAGAAGCCTAACCCTCTTAAAAATTGTTTGGTGGGGCACCTGTGATCCCCATTTTTATGTGCTGCAACAGTGAAGGGAATTGCATAGCAGTTTTCATCAAGCTGTAGAGCAAATGTCCTTTCTGTGTGTGTGCGTGTGGGCGTACACTTTTGTATTTGTGTACTTGTTAGGGACCCACCTCTTGGCATATACCAGCAGTAATTTGTCTGATGCATAAAAAGTCATTTTTTTGAGTGTCAAGGTTTTGATTTTAATTACAAGGTTAGAATTAGATTATTGTTTGGTGGTCATGTGTAATAGTTGTGGGTTACTTAAAAGGCATGTCAATTTGAAAACCCACAGAGCAATAAAAGCCTAGTGTGTCTGCATGCATGTGTGCAAGCAGCTGCTCCATAGTCCCTCGCAGCGCTCTGCCTTGCCCGTCTTTGTAAAGCAGCGCACATGCTGGTATTCAATAAAATAATTAGTATGCTTGTGAGGAGCACCTGGTGTTTTTGCCATCCTGGTTTTTTATGCCTTTTCACTTCAAAGTTTGCTTACCTGTCCTCTTTGTTTTTGTGTCAGCACACCCTCAAGACTACATTCTTGCACAACACTGTGTTAATCTGCCAAAGCCTTCCCAGATGTTTGAGCTTTTTATGTCCCTGTCTACTTTCTTGATACGTTTTAAGATCTCTTTTGGCATTCACTTTTGAAAAAGACGTCACCTGAGCCTCATTTCCACTGTTGACGCCGTTGAACCGGACCTGTTCCGAGTATTTTGAGTGTTTCCATTATAATATGGACCCATTAAGGCAGACTAGACGGTACCATTTTTGGGCCACTTTTGGTTGTGGATCCATTGAAAAGTGGAATAACCGGTTAGGGAGGAGCTATTGTGTAAACCCCATGATTGGCTGAAGGTCATTACGACAAAAGAGGGCGCCAAAAAGCAGCTGTTTTTCTCTTCACCGCCGCCCGCAATCTCTTCGCTCAAACAACAATAACCCTTATGCTGTAGATGACCCCCTTAAATAGTATTCATACCATGACAAAGATGGATAAAGGTGGAAAGATTTCATGTAATCCAATGGACAGCAGTGAAGATCACAAATCATTGAAGGTTCAGAGCACTGTCTAGTGGGTCTAGATGACTCAACTCCCAATGTTATTAAAATTACAAGATAAACACAAAGGGTTACGACTTATTATATATAAAGTCAAGCAGAAAAAATGAACTGCTGGATGGTAAATGGCGTGCTCTTGTATAAGCGCATTTCTTCCTACAAATTACCAAAGCCTTTACAGTCACAGACCATTCACCCAGTCACACACACATTCACACACTGGTGCGGCTCCGCTGCCAAACTATAGGCATATACTACCAGGAGCAAAGATTAGGGGTTCAGTGTCTTGCCCAAGGACACTTGACTCATGGGCGTGCAAGGCGGGAATCGAACCTGCAATCTTACGATCATGGGTCGACCCAGCCCTACTACTTCTTTCCTGACGTCTAATGTTGGAGATTGCTTGTAGATTGTGCGGGCTGTATGGCGCCATTATTTATTTGCTTTTGGCTTCACCCCACGGCCATCTTTGTTGCCTGTTTGTCTTGATAAATAAAAGCTTAGGCAGGTTATGAATCTACTTTTTACCTAGCTTTTTTATTTCACTCGTTCCTCTTAACCCCTATTTTAAAAGTTTGTATATAGGGACACAGATATAGGGGCACAAATGCATTCAGCAGCTGTTGATCAGGAAAAAAGGACAGACTGGTTGGATGAATAGAAAGAAGCAGAGCATGCTTTTAACTCTTAAGAGTTTGCTAAAATTTCCAGCGAGGATGGGCTTTTGGGCAAAGGAGATACGACGACGAGAAAAAAGAATGCAACAAAGGGAAACTAAGTGGATTAGAATAGAAGACATAGAGGAGGAGAGAAACATCAAAGCTGTTGGATGGTAGGACAGAGAAATGAAATAACAAAACTAAGAGAGAGAGAAGGAAACAGAACACTGTTATTCTTAAAAAAAAGTTGACAGAAAGCTTAAATTAGGCTGTTTGATAGCCCTACCAGGAGATTTAAACTTACCATCAATCCTTCAGGTCTATCATAAAACTGGAGTCCAGATACTCTTTGGATCACTGAGGGTGAGTTTTAGTTTCATGTGATTTGAAGAGACTATTTGCTTCAACTCTTTTATACCCAACCTGTCATTTATGCATAACATAGGTTGAAAGCAGAGCGAATCATGTTTTAATCCACAAAATAGAGGTCTTTAAGGACTGTGTGTGGTCTGCCAAAGTGTAAAGCATGCCCAGAGCTTTAGTAGAGATTAGCTGTTTAAAATCACCCTCAGAGCTACTTGTTGACCAGTGTTTTCAAAATCCAGAAATTTCACTAATCAAGTGTTGTTTTAGTTTTTAAATCAAGCCGGTTTAAAACTTCTCCTTTTCTTCTTCTAAATAAAAGTAACAAGATAATTGCCACCAAACACTGAAAAGTAAGGCTATGTTTAATGAATTGCAGGTAAAATATTACTTTAGTAAAGTAGCTTAATCTGACTTTTCTTTTAGCAGTTTCAGTGGTAAGAAATTGAAACTGCTATTGAATCAAATTTTTACCAGAGGCGGAGCTACAGGTAGAATAAGAAGCAACTGCTAGCTGGCCATTACTTTAATTTAAATCGAAGCACACATTTTATTAAAATATGGCTAGTCTAAGCTTGGGCATGCCAGATCTAAAGTTTTACATCATCCTTTTATGACAAATGATAATATTTGGGAGTGCTGATGAACAGCAGACATCCTTCTTCTCACAGACACATTTCATTAACTCGACTCCAACTGCTTAACTTCAGAAATGCTGGAAGTTCTTTTGAAAAACCTTTTTTACAGATTAGTTTGGTGGCAGTCAAGCAATGTTTTAAAGCCATTACATTTTTGGCAAAATACATTTAAATTTAGTATGGTTAAAGTGTGAACATGAAGAGTAGTCCTCAAAATTCGATTTAATTTTGAATTTACCCAGTTTACACATTTAGACATTATATTTGGATAGAAAATATAATAATAATCTAAATATGTTTTGAAGATCCTCATATTAATCTGATGCAGTTCACTTACTGTAAAATGTATTGGTGAAATAAAATCAACGCTTTTCAAAAATGAAAAGCATTAATACATTACAAATATAACTGCACATTAGCACCATAGTCGTTCCAGTGTCCTAGTCTTTTACAGTTAAGCGTGAAGTGGGGTAAGTGGCAAATATATACCTCCAAAGACCAATCCTAATATCCACCTCCCTTTCTGGTAGGCGATCTTTATGTGAAGCTATAAAACGGGGCGAGGTCGCAACTACACACTTCTTCATTCTACATCGGCTTCAATACCACAAAATTAATTGCGTTCTTGCTGTGTGGCTCTGGCATTTTGCCTGTCCAGACATTCACCCATCCAGTTTTAAAACTTCAAGGCGCTCTCTCTTTCATCTCTTCTTCCAAAAAGATTCATTTGTGCTGTTGCTTACATGTTTGGGATCCTCCAGCCAGCTACTCTCTTATCATAGGGTCCAAATTTTAGTGATTGAAGTTTAATTAAAACATTTTTTATGGCAAATGCAAGGGACCCTTAGGGCCTCCTGACCCTCAAGTGTCCTGTGTTATAGAGTTGATTTTAGTCAAGAGAGAACTGACTATTTGCTGCCAAAGACACAGGTCGTTTTAATTCTAGGAATTTTATGAAGGAATTAACTGGACTGACAACAACAAAGGACCTGTTCTGCCACAAAAAAACATGTTTTTTTAAATATAATAATGTAGTTTGTATGTTTGTGACCATGGTCAGAACTGACACTATAAAATCAATATTTAAGTACATTTTCCTCAGAACAAAGTTAAGTTATTTAAAATGTCAATGTTACTATCCTTTAGTAAATAGTGCTGTTCATAAATGCAACAAACTAATACTGTAGAGGATGTTAGACACTCAACATAAAACTATAACTCACATTTTAACTAAATTGAATGCATAAAATGTGATTTTTCTTTTTATTACCACATTTGAAAAATCATGTTCTACATCTTTGGTTAGAAATGGAATTTAATATTTAAAATATAAATCAGATGTATTACATAAAGCATGTCTTTGTAACACCAACACACACAAACACCTTAAATTATTATTTTATGAGTAGTGCAACTTTTATATGGGATCACTAACGACAACGTTTATTTTTCCAATATTACTACAAATACAAAGACAAGTTTAGAGATAAAAATATAAAAGAAAAAACACAAAGAGGTACAAAATAGAAGAAAAAAAAATAATCACAAAAAAATCTACAGAAGAGCAGGAGTCAAAAAACAAACATTCCCTTTTTTCTAAATGCATGAAATGTTAGGCAAAGTGTGGTTAGAAAAGCAGAAACATGTTGGATTAGAGATGAAAAAAAGAGGACTCTAACACTCAGCCATCTGTTTTGTTTTGTTTTTTCCTGTGGGCTCTCAAGAGGAAGTGACTTGTCAGCCTGGAAGGATTTATGGATTAACACACACAAAAATACAGTGACACATGGACAGAACACAAAAAATTAGAGTCAGATCCTGTTACTGAGACACCTCCTTCAATCTGTCTCAATCATTTCCAACTCTTTTTGTGCAGAGTACGAACGTTTTCAATGACAAAAGTCATGTGTTTCTCATCCTATGGTTTATATTTGCATATATTCATGTCATTAAATGCTTTTGATGTTTTGTTTGTTCAAGTCTGTTTCCATTTTTTCTTGGAAAATAAGGCCAGAGAAAAAATTAAACCATACAATATCCACTTATCAGATTTCCCTGGAACTGTCAAACTGATGCTTAATCTGTTCCATAATCTGCTTGTTGAGCCAGAGCCACATAGAACTGTGTAAGCCAGATTTGACACAGCAAGGCTAATTGAAAGATGTTCGTGTTCCCAAAAGAAAAAAGAAAGAAAAACACAGTGTGGCCTCTTTTTAACCTTGAAGTAGCTATATTTGGATAAGAAAATTATGCTTTTTCATAATTTTTGTTTCTCCAATGTTTTTCTTTTTGTTTCTCTCTACAAAAAGCAATCACATAATGTCAGTCAGAACAAAGACTGCTCAGGTTACAACCTTGAACGGTTAAAACACTCAAATGAAAATGTAAAACAACTTCAAAATAACTTTCAAATTATAAAAAGTATGTGAATATAAGAGGTCAGTTTGGATTTTCTTTTCAAGTAAACCCTCAATGTAGAATAAAGACGACAAGTTAAACGTTGGAAATCACTCCCTGAAATATATATATATATATATATATATATATATATATATAAATATTTTATGAGCATTTAGGATTTCTTACATTTGTTTTATTCTTGAATATTATCGTGAAGTCAAAATTAAACAGACTACTAAATCTGTCCTTGACATTACTACAAAATATTTTCGAGAATGGGATGTCTGCTTTTTGAATATTTTTAACTGGGAATCATGATCCACGGTTGTAGTTTTCTAATAAAATTTGAACATGTGACCAAATACCCAATTACAATTGACTTTTTGTTAAAATTGCTTTAAAAGTTTGACTTCTCTGTAGTCAGTTAATAAAATTGTTCATAAAGTTCATTAAAAAATGTAAAATATTGTTGAAATACAGGTAAGATTACCAAAGCACGCATTCAGTTTGCTGCTACTGCACTGAAGAGCATCTGAGAAACATGCAGCTACGTTTCTGCCACCTAAAGTGAATACAATGTTTCTGAAAACAGATTGAAGATGACCTACTGACCTATGAAGTGACCTACTCTCCAGAAGCAGACCTTCCCATAGGGATTTATCTGCACTAGTTTGGTTTGGGGGAAAATGCACACTAAAGATGTGGCATCAGCCTGGATTGGATGCCACATCGGCGGGGCTACCTTCACTCATGTTTGCTAAGTCCTGCAAGGAACATTAAGGAGAATAAGTGGCTGCAAATCTTTCCCCCTTTCCAGCTTTCTCCTGCCCCATATTAAAGGGTAGATGTGCTGTTGCACATACATATACCAATAAGTCTGTGTAGAAAGCGGGATCAGTTGGAAAAAAAAAGACTTTAGTGACTCAGCTCAGCTTCCTCCTTATCGAAGCTATGGCAGCCAGTGAATCAATACTTGGTTAATGATGACTAGTACAAAAAAAACAAAAATGCTGTGACAGCTCTTACTCGTCCAAAAAGGTACATTTTGGGAGTGAGAGCTTTAAACAGGAGACTGGCGGGAAAGGAACAATGGTCTGAGTAGATAGGGGAGAGTTAGTCTGTCTAAATCCTGGCCCAACAAACACAGCACAGGTCATATGAATGTCCATCCAGGACAGCAAGAATGTAATCCATAATCCAAATATCCAGGTGAAGAGTAGAGATAGGTCAGGGCTTGAACAGCTAAACTTAGATACAAACAGCTAATCTTTCTTAGTGAAGAAAAGCTTGAATGGAGTGATCAATCAACGGAGAATATTGGACAGATGCTGAAAAAGTGCAGGTTGTATATAACAGGCATCTCCCAGGTGCGACTGATGATGGTGATTACCAAAACGAGGACCAGCTGGAAGAGGGGAGTTGGGCCACCAGAGGACATGGCATTCAGATGATGGGGCATCTGAGAGCTGGCACTTTACAGCTTGGTCACAACTGCCCTTACGATTGAATGCAGGCTGTCTGCGGGTGAAAAATGGGCAGATCTGTACGGGGCACACAGGTGGTCCTCACAACATTTTCAGATCATAGACAACTCGGTGAGCCCGTGGAGCCAAGACGTTCATTCACATTTATTTCCATGGGCATCCTGCAGGCATCAGGTTGTAGCAAACACTCAAGCAACACATAAGAGGAAGTAGGGAGGAAGCAGGTAAGATGCAGGAACGTCGAACAATTTTATTTTAGTTTTTACTGTAACCCCCCCCAAACCCAGTGTATTTGCGTAAGGGGCCCGTCAATGCTGCATGAGTGCCTCTTGCGTGCAGCCTGACATTACCATTACAAATATTTTACAGTACATTTATCACATGTGCGACAGTCATATATTCCTTTTCCATGATGTCCCTTGGGATGGGTGTGCAAACCTCAAGGGAACTGCAAGACACACTTGAAGTCCCCGTAACCCTTATGCTATCCTAGGCACTTTACCATTGGGAGTTGGGTCATCTAGACCCACTAGACAGTCCTCTGAACCTTTTTTCTTCAATGATTTGTGAACCCCACTGGTGTCCATGGATTACATGAAATCGCTCCACCTTTATTCATCTTTGTCATGGTAGCGAGAACACATCAATGTAAGGGTGGGGTCATCTAAGATAGCACAAGGGTTAAGAGGCAGCCACTCCTCTGTAACCCCTGTGCTATCCTAGGCACTTTAACATTGGGAGTTGGGTCATCTAGACCCACAAGACAGTGCTCTGAACCTTTTTTCTTCAATGATTTGTGATCTTCACTGGTGTCCATGGATTACATGAAATCTTTCCACCTATGTCATGGTATAGCATAAGGGCCAAAGACCCTCCGGTGTCCTGTGAAACCTGAAAATCCCACAGCAACCATAAGGGTCAACCCCTGCATGGGTGAATGTGGCTAATCTTGTTTCAAAATTTGTCAAATAAGGGGGGGGGGGGGGGGGGGGCAAACTGAATGTAGTGATATTAACAAATGCAAGATCATTTAAACAGTGATGGCTTTTTAACAAAAGTAACTTTTTAAAAGGAAGGTGACAATGTTACACTTACATCCTATAGCTACAGCAACCAAAAGGAATGTAGCCGCAACATCCATGTGGCTTTATTATGTGGCTGTTTTTAATGTTAAAGCGCTTCGAGCTGCACAAAGTGCATGAGAAGCGCTATTTTATAAATAAAGTTTGATTTGATTTGATTTGATTCATAAAACGTGACATAGGCTGAACTAAACAGATTTGTAGCAGGTTTGGAGAGTTAGATGTTTGTTTGTTTTTTGAGAATCTTGGAGAAGCAATTTTTCAGGGGTGGTAACAAGCAATATAAAGCAATGTGCACTATCTTGTTTTACACATAGAATTGATGTCAACTGACCGTGTCTACTTGAGAAGGTCTCTTCTAAACCCAATATGTCAAAAAAAAAGACCTTTCTAGTTCAGTAAAAGATTTCGGATTTTTAAAGTCAAGGATTAACGATCAAGGTTTCTTGAGCCTTCGGTCACAATAAAGATCCTATCAAAGGTGAAATGCTCAGACAGCACCAAAACCTTCTAACCTTTACCTTTTAACACCAGATCATGCATTAAAAAAAATTCTGCAGCATTTCACCAACCCAGTGAAGGAAGGTGTTGTGTTTTTTATTTTGAAGGTAGGAGTATGTGAGTTTTAATAAAATATGGTTTGAGCTTCTCTGAGGTCTTGTGGGAGATTTGAATTTTTAGCATGCATGGCCTAAATGTATCAATATTAAAGAGCAATATACAGTATAAGATCAGAAGTAAATCTAGTTTTAATCTAAATTCCAGAAGACTATAAAGTATTAGATACTGCTCAACCTGATGTGGATGACAGAAAGCTAAGAAAATCTAAAGTTGCCCTTCTCTAGGCCTTTAAAATGGGATTTAAATGTCTTGTGCCAATTGATTTCAGCTCTTCTGTGCCAGTGGGTGTAAGTCAACAAGTCAGGTTATCTGACAAAGATTTAGGGGGGATGGGAAGGAGGAGAAGCAATTTATGTCAGTAAAGTCACTGTAATAAGTATGCAATGTGCGAGTGTGTTTGTGGATGTGTGTATTGTGTAGGCATGCTCTCTACAGTAATAAGCTTGTTGGTGTCTCCACTTCATTAAATTGGCTCCATTGAGAGTGACCTTGAGTTTCACAGACTGGACTCAGATATTCTCTGCCCCTGTTCATGCACACTCCCCCCTCTGCCATACCCAAGCACATTACAGCACAAATGATATTGTCTAAAACCCATATATGTTCATTTTATCATACTATTGCAAATAAGTAGATGTTTCATTTACAATGAAGGAAAATAAAAGAAAATAATTCATTATGGTTTCACTGGATACCCACTACCTCAGCTGGTTGTGGAAGGAGACATCAGGGGATCAAGTTTTAAAGATTGTGTATCAAGGACGTGGGGTTAGGGGAGACAGGGTTTCATCTGTCATCATCCTCACCTGGCATCTTGAGATGTATACTAATAGTAAAAGAAATATGTTGGTGAAGGTTTTCATTCATCCAGATGGGTTGTCTTGTAGTTGAGTCCTAGCAACTGGACATAAACTCTTCTTTTTGAAATGTTTCACTGCTCATCCAAGCAGCTTCATCAGTCTGAGAGGTGCAAGATTTACCCATACATCCTTAAGTACACCTGGTCTGCATTGTTTTGCTCATTTTTTGGGGAAAGTCAGAACTTTAATTATATTGTGTTCAGCCAAGATGTCTTCATGTCTCTCAAAAAGCAGAGAAACTAACTTTAAATTGATTATTTGTTAGCCAGTTTAGGATAGTTTGACATGCTTTATTTGTATCATGTACATTGTGTCAACAAGTCAGTATTTTTCAGGTCTTCAATTCTTTGGTCGTCTAAGTCATTTGAAGCATGTAGCAGGCAAACTATATTGAGAAACTAGTGACCCCAAATTCCTTTTCAGGAGTCATAAGATGAAAATCTGTGACCCCACTTTTAAAAAAATCAATGTATCAACAGGATAGTCCCCCAGTATTGGGCACAGTGCCTTTAAGCTTGCCATGCATTTTAGTGTTTGATGCTACTCCTCTCTACAAAGCCAAAAAACAATGTTATTGCTTTAGTGCAGGCTGAGCTGGAAATTGCTGTTTGTGAAACAGATTCTATGGAAATATGAGAGTCATTAGTTTGATAACTGAGTAATACAGGGGTGTTATGTACTGTGCAAATGTATTGTAACTGCATATAAAATCTAGGGAAATATTAGCTTGATTTTAATGCACACAAGACTTATATGGGCACTAATGCTCATAAATGGAGACACAGGGAATGCTCATCTATCTATCTGACAATTACAATTTAGTGAATTGCTTCATTTTTTTCTTTCTTTGTAAGGGTGTATAACGTTTCAGAAACACAGTTTTGAACTACAGTAATCTGCATGTAAACATAAAAATTGATTATATCAATTATCTGTCAGAATATTTATTCTTATTAAGTATTCAATGCAGTACAAGAGTGTGTGAGTGTAATTGTTTATTGAGCCATCTAACACACAATTGCTATTTATTTTTTTAGCAGAGTGTGTATTGTATATTCACAGATGGAAAGTCCCTTTGTCTCGATTCACTTGTGTTTTTTGTTTTTTGAAATAGGGAAATAAATGACAAATCCAACACTCTGATGTGCTAAATTTCTTTCTTAACTATATTTCTCAGACTTGTAAAAACTGCTCATAAAGATAAAGACAGTCTGCAGATGGTAGATATGACACTTGAATTTTAAATCACTGAATTTGTATTCATGCTGTCATTGTATTTCTCTATTCCCTCCACCTTGCCTTCTGTAAATGGTCAAGGTTAAAAGACCTCAGCAGCTTACCAATCTGAATGCATGATTGATACTTCTGGACATGAGCACCTGAGCTTAGTGCTTTTCCAACTACAAACATATACACTTGCACATGTACAATACATGTAGTTAATACTGAAATAATTTAATGACACACAGGTTTATTTTCACAAAACCTTCTATTTTTCAAGGTTTCCAAGGTACTTTTGTTTGAATTTTGTAGCTGCTAGGCCTTCAGCAACGCTTTAGGCTCTTAGCAGAGCATTTTCTGTGAAAAAAGGGCATGACCCTTTTTTTTTAAATAGGGTCAAACCTTAAAGTGTAGAGGTTAAAGCATAGGTGGCAAAAAAGAAGCAACTTTAGGCCCTGACTATGATTTAACACTAACTGAATAAAACATTTCAGTTGCACTAGGAATAAAATTCTTTATGTATAGACAGCTATAACTTGTTACTTTCCATGTTTGTTGGCTTAATAAAAAGGTTATACATATAAACGTTTTCCAGCTCTTAAAAACATGTTTGTATTAACAGTGGAAATTTCCACTTTCTTAATACTGTAATTATTCTTAATATTTAAAAACAGTTTATATTTTTTATAAAACTAGCTAACAAAGTTATTAGCACTGTATTATGAATAGAATATTGTGCACTAGTTTTTAATCCTTCATTTAGGAATAAATCCACAGAGCATTTATTTGGATAAAGTCAGTCAGTCAGTTTATAAAAAATAATGATAGTTCATTTTGAGTAGCCGCTTAGAATAAAACAACAAAAAACAACAGTACAAGTAACTTGAGATTCTGCAAAGGCTTCCTTTTTTACTTCACTTTCACAAAATAGAAAGACCTTATCTTTTCGCTCATCAGGGACAAAGCAGCCTGTGCAACACTGCTTGAAAGACAGAATCAAAGATTCACCAATGACATTTAAAGTTCAGCATCCACCAGCTTATTGATATTTTGAGTGATATAAAGAAGCTGAGTTGTTTTATACAACTGTTGTTTGATATTTCTAGTGTTTTGTCGGTTTAATGGGGATCTTCCACTGCTAATCATCTAGAAAAACGGTCAATAGGAAATTCTTTAACTTTTTGTGAAATTTAATGTTTTATGCTAAATGTATTCAGCTAAAACAGAGTCGTCTAATTAAAGTCAGCAAAAGTTGCAGGTCTTGGTATTCATTGTGACTATGAGGCTATGAAGCTATGAAGACATCGGGTATGTGACATATGTTCAAGAACATGTTAAACCTGCAGTCTTGGACTTGTTCATGCTAGACAAGCATGAGCTTCTTTTTCTTTTTCTACTGTTTTTTGTCTACTACAATTAGAAGAGGCTTGGTGCTGAATGTCAAAGTCTATCCAAAGCTCTATTCCGATAAATAAAATATATTTTTGTCATAAAATTCTGGACAGGCACAAAGCGCTATTGTTAATTTCTACTCTATGATCAATGTTCAAACGCTTGGCACTTCCATGAATTTAAAGGGACGCCATCCATACTTCACTACTAAATCCTTGATTGTTCAAAGTTTGATCTGGTTTAACTTTTAAAACAAATTCAATGCAAACTCCACAGAGAAAAGTCCCTGACATTTGATTCAGGGCCCTGTAACTGTGAGGGAAGAGAGGTAACCACTATGCCACCATGCAGTCCAATGCTCAAGCCAGGATTGTTCAATCCTATTCGAGCTCAGGCCAGTGGTAGGTCTGGATGGTTAAAGAAGAAAGGACTATTCATGGTGTAAGCACACCTTTAGTTAAGGTCTAAAGTCTTTTTTTTTAGATAAAAAAGAAGAAGTATTGCAAGGAATCACTTTGCTGTGATTCAAAGGATTTAAACTCAAATGGTTTTCTGGAACAAAAATTCTTACTATTGATAAAGGAAACTTCAACATTTATTAAAATTGGCCAATAAGCAGTACTTCAGCTTTATTGAGGTCAAAGCCAAGATCTTGCATGTGAAATGTACATTATGTCTAGTAGAGAGGATTTTGTTGGCATCCTGGAACAACAACAGACGTATACCAGACCAGTAGTCTGAGATTGTAAATTTGAATTATGCAATTTGGACTACAGACTTAAATGTACCTTTTGTTATTTAAATGCTTACATTCCATTGAAAAGAATACTGTCGTGGGTCCCGTCCGGGAATGATTGGGCAGAGGCGCCAAGGTGAAAGTATTCTTGCTTTTAATCAAGAACAGAGCACACCAATTGCTCCACAAAGGCTGTTCAACATCGGTTTCTTCCCTCCAACACTCCAACTTCTCCACTCAGACTCCCACACTGCCAGCTGTATCTGGTTCTCTTTTAAGTGGTAAGCCCCTCCTCCTGGGCGTTGCTCTCCATCAGTCCACAGAGAAAATAGGGAGAAGTGTTTACAAAAACATAAATAAACATACAGAAATAAAAAGTTTCATTCAAAGAAATATTCTGTGTCGTGTACAGAAAAGTAACAATAATCATCAATAAAAATAAATACAAACAGTGACCGATGCGTCACATGACCCAGGGTGTCCATGACCACTTCCGGGTTACCGGGTTACTTCCTGGTAAACAAACAAACAGACGCTCATGTTAGCGTCGTGTGTGCTTCGTGTGAATGTATGCGCGAGGATTATGAATCGGCAAACCCAGCGTGCACTCAGGGCTACCTGCAGAGGGATAGGGACGAAATGAAAAGGGTAAGTTGATGTAAATGACGTGTTACCGGGTCCGTGCGTGCGCGTCAATGCGCACGTGTGTGTTTGTGTGCGAGCGTGTGAATGCGTGTGTGCTTGCAGCGGCAGCTGACGGTTCTACACCGTCACATCATCCCCCTCCTCTGGGAGATTGGCGATGTGCGGCAATCTGGACAGGAAATCTGCCACTATGTTCTGGTTTCCGGGTCGGTGACGTACGTTGAATTTGTACGGCTGAAGCGCCAGATACCAGCGCGTAAGCCGGTTGTGGTGGTCCTTCATGGTATTTATCCATGTCAGGGCCCTGTGGTCTGTCTCAAGGTCGAATTCTCTGCCAAGTAAGTAGTACCTCAAGCTATCCAGCGCCCACTTAATGGCAAGTCCTTCTTTCTCCACAGTGGAGTACCTTGTCTCTCTCGGCTGCAGTTTCCGACTGAGGTACAGGACTGGTCGCTCTTCTCCTGGGTCTCCCTGAGCCAGGACAGCACCAAGTCCGACTGCTGAGGCATCCACTTGGACGAGGAACCTTTGATCAAAGTTAGGACTCTTGAGAACAGGACAGGAACACACACAACACTTGTTTGCCTGCTGTAATCAAGTCCACCAAAAGGGATTAAACTCTGTTTGACCAGAGAAACAAAACTGCCAGTGTCCAACATAGCAGTAACCTGCTGTCCGTTCACAGTCACCTGTTTAAGTGGCTGGAAAGTGTCTTTGTCCATGTGCACAGGCCCTGCTCCTGTGACAGTCTCTGGCCTGGGTGCGTAGCAAGCACCTGTGAATTTAGTCTTGCGGATTGGACACACGGAGGCTTTGTGACCAATCTGCTGGCAATAGAAACACACAAGGTCCTTACCCGCCACTCGCTGGTTAGATGCTGGGTTGGTACCTTGCGTTGCCTGATGGAAGTCTCTCCGTGCAGGTCTCAGTGGAGCAGTTTGCATGGGAAGACGCTGAGCCCCACCCGACGGCCGTGCAGACGCTCCTCGTCGAGCGTTGAGATACTGCAGCGCAAGCCGGGCAGCGGTGAGGCCATCCTCCGGTTCGTGCTCCTTCACCCAAGTCCTCACGTCAGCTGGAAGCACACGCAGCAGTTGCTCCAGGATGACGATCTCCCCGATCTGCTCCTTGCTGTGTTGCTCTGGGCGAATCCAGCGACGGTAGAGGCCCTTCAGGCGGTGGTATGTCTCAGTTGGATTCTCCCCAGATGGCACCACAGTAGACCGGAACTGCTGACGATAAGTCTCTGGCGAGATGTCAAATTTTACCAGGAGTGCGTCTTTCAGGTCCTTGTAGATGTGGGCTTGCTGCTCGTCTATTGCTGTGTAGGCCTCCAACGCCTTTCCGGACAGCAGCGGCACCAGGCGACATGCCCACTCAGTCTCTGGCCATCTCCACGTCCTGGCAATCCGTTCAAAACGTAGCAGGTAATTTTCAATGTCCTCACCTGTCTGATATGGAGGGACCTTTGGCTCCATGTAAGGCCTCCAATCAGGTGGCTGTAGACTGACTCTGCCCTGTGGTTGATCCGACCAGCTGGAGTCCTCCTGTGCCACTGGATGCCGTCGACGGGACGCTGCAGCTGGTGTTGGCAGATCCAACCTTGGGCTACTCACTGCGGCTGAGCTTGGTCCAGCGGCTTGGGGACTGGTGTTCCGCCGCCGACCAGAATGTTGCTCTGCCCTGGAAAAAGAGGCTTCCAAACCTTGGAGTGCAGCGATGAACCGGTCTTCTCGCTGCTGCTGTCCATGGAGAAAGTCTCTTAACATGGCCGCCAAGTCACCCTCTGGGCCTTTGGTCAGGCCTGGAGAACCACCAGAGGCACCAGGATCCACCACCTCTTCCTCCGAAGATGAATTGGACAACAGAGGGACTGTATCCGATGTTGGTTCCATCTCCTTCTTCTGGGAACGCAGACCTCTGTGTCTCACCTTTTTGCGGCCAGCCATCTGCTTATCCCCCTTCTGACACCAACTGTCGTGGGTCCCGTCCGGGAATGATTGGGCAGAGGCGCCAAGGTGAAAGTATTCTTGCTTTTAATCAAGAACAGAGCACACCAATTGCTCCACAAAGGCTGTTCAACATCGGTTTCTTCCCTCCAACACTCCAACTTCTCCACTCAGACTCCCACACTGCCAGCTGTATCTGGTTCTCTTTTAAGTGGTAAGCCCCTCCTCCTGGGCGTTGCTCTCCATCAGTCCACAGAGAAAATAGGGAGAAGTGTTTACAAAAACATAAATAAACATACAGAAATAAACAGTTTCATTCAAAGAAATATTCTGTCGTGTACAGAAAAGTAACAATAATCATCAATAAAAATAAATACAAACAGTGACCGATGCGTCACATGACCCAGGGTGTCCATGACCACTTCCGGGTTACCGGGTTATTTCCTGGTAAACAAACAAACAGACGCTCATGTTAGCGTCGTGTGTGCTTCGTGTGAATGTATGCGCGAGGATTATGAATCGGCAAACCCAGCGTGCACTCAGGGCTACCTGCAGAGGGATAGGGACGGAATGAAAAGGGTAAGTTGATGTAAATGACGTGTTACCGGGTCCGTGCGTGCGCGTCAATGCGCACGTGTGTGTTTGTGTGCGAGCGTGTGAATGCGTGTGTGCTTGCAGCGGCAGCTGACGGTTCTACACCGTCACAAATACTCACTGTGTAATAAAAATTAAAGATTATATAAAAGTATATGTATTGGTACACCTTGCTGGTACCGGGTTGGACCCCTTTTGCCTTCAGAACTGCCTTAATTCTTGATGGCATATCTGCTGATTGTCTGTATCCAAAATTGCATTTCTGACAATAAAGTTATATAAAAAAATACAGTGAAGTGATAAAAAGAACAATGCTGAGAAGTACAGCATGTGCAGGCAAACTGTTTGCAACAGTGCAGAAGTCAAACTGGTAGACAGAAAGAATGACTAATAAAAATATTTAGAAACCACCACATACCAAGATAAAGTATGTGAAGTAAATTGCCTCTCAAGTAGAAACAACATGCTTCTATGACAACTCTATAAGGTCAAGGCTAAAAAACAACAAATGTGGTGAGGCAGCGGAACGAGAATGATGAGAAACGGGCTAGAGCGCTAAAATATACGATTCACAATGTGTTAAGGATATTGTCATTTACATGAGTGACTCCTTTTTGGTCTGAATTTTAATGACATATGTAACAGTTCCCTGCGACAGACTGGCGACCTGTCAAGGGCGTCCCCTGCCTTCGCCCACAAGTGGCCAGGATAGGCTCCGGCAGCCCCGTGACCCCGAAAGGGAATAAACGGAATAGAAAATGAATGAATGAATGAATGAATGAATGAATGAATGAATGAATGAATAAATGAATGAAAAAGTTCCACGATACTAAAGATAATCCCAAATAAATTGACCCGGTCAATAGCTCCTCACTAGCCTCTTAATTTCTAGAAGTATGACAGTATGGCCTCCAAACTAAATACAAAAAAAATATGTTTCCTGGTTAGTTACATTTGTATTATTTATGAATTCTGTTGAACACAAATGTGAGTCAGTTTTTCATTGGTACATTTTTATTTTCTAAAACTGTTTTGTATTTTTTCTGTGACCATTCTAGGCAACAAACAAATTTATCTATGACAGTTTTATGGTTATTTTTTAGATCATTACCCAGTTGCTGCAGCTTGCATTATCATTTTTGCTTTGGTTGTTAATTTGACTGTACTTATACCCTCTTTGTTTTGTTCTCTGTTTTATTTTACTCCATACTCTGTGCATTAATGAAAACAGAAGGCCCTCAGATAAATCATAATTAGCCTCAGCTTTTTCATTTGCTACATATTAACCCAATATTTTCATGTTTATAGTCAGAGGACATCACAATGTACTGTGTTTAGCTAGAATTGTATAAAGTTTATATATTTAAAATGACACTAAGAGGGATTGTCGTGCAAACGATGCAACATACTTTATTTGAAGTCCATCAAATAACCCTACACTACTGATGATAGTAGCCTACATTTTTCCCCCTTGTGCTGGCATGCCTTAAACCTTGCAAGCAGATGTCCCAAAACGGAGTACTGGGAGAAACATCTGAGGTAATAGACTGTTTATAAATTATGAAAAACATTACAAGGGAATTACTATACATATAACTGTTATATTTATTCATTTATTTTTGTTCATCCAAAGTAACACAGATCTTGTTTAATGGTACAAAATGTGAGTCTTTTTGGGACTACTGCTGTATAAACTTGGAAGATGGGTAAGAGCCTATTTCTCTGAGTTTTTATCAACTTCTGTAACTTAATAAGCAACAACTTTCCTCACATGGATTACAAACTCCAAAATGTGTCCTCACATGCACCTGTGTCTCTTTTGTTCTTGTGATTTATTTTTGTGATTTATTTTTCTTTCTCTGGTTTAGTCTCATTTAAGTCTGTATTTTAGTCCTTTTTTCACTGATTATTAGAAGCGGAACAATAAAGGGTTCATATTCAATGGGGAGATCATTTAGAAGCCAAGAAAAATAGAAATAGGCTGTCTTAATCACCGTATGTGTGTACTCACAATCTCTTGACGGTTTCCAAAGCACCCACACAGAACTGCATACTCTTTACATCATTATCACACAGTTTCAGGCCACAGCTAATCCTGTAGCAGTTGACATTTAGCAGCCGGTTGTCTCTAAAGATGTATTTTCTAGAAGCCCTGACTAACATGTTTTTAAGAACCCAAGATTAACACCAACAAGCAAGAAATGCATGCTTAGGGAAGGTGCAACAACCAAAAACAAAAAAAAAAAAAAACACAGAAAAGTACAATTTTCTAATAAATCTATTGTACTAAATGTATTTTAACTTCAGAAGCTTAACAATTGCTGCCAAAATTAGGGTGGAAGAACACTAAAAAAAGAAAACCATGGATCAAACAAATCAAATGCTGGATTCATCTTACCAATATTTCATTACTGCTTTCAGGCTATTGAACATACTGGCAGATCTAAAAAAAGAATAGGTCACTGTTAAGGACAGCAGGGCTCTAAAGTCAGAATGGACAATCATGAGGATCTTAGAAAGAAGGCATAAACTATAATAAACTCACCAATATTGAAAACCAATATTGGAACATAGTAGGTGAACTATCAAAAAGTGATATTTTGTGATGAAGTAGCATCACAGGTTGCAGGACGGCGCCTCAACACTAGCCTCTTTTGTTTGTTTGTCTCTTTTGTCCCAGCGCAGAAGCAGTTTATGGTTTTCACCGGACAAATGCAGACACACAGGCAAACAAATTATTCACATTTTCCAACAACTAGGGATGGCCCGTTTGACACAGACGCCTTGGCGCTTGTTTCACCTTCGTGAATCAGAGTTTTTCGGCACAATGTTTCGGGTGTGTGTCAACTAGCGCACATCAGGTGTTTGATGATGTAGGAAGCGCCAAATGGTCGAACCAGGGTTCACATGTCACTTGTGTTTAAACAGTTGGGCGCTCTATTCTCTATAGATACAAATGAATCCTAAACAACATTTCCCGACCAGTTCTAATGTTTTCCGTGTATTGGAATAAACACCAGTTCATTGCACTTTACCATGGCTCCATGTGAAAAACATTCTGTGACTTGGGATCATTTCAACTTGGTTTCTTCTAATAAGGAAATACGCTCTGAACGTTATTTATAAGGAGGTGGTTTTATAAATCTATGATGGTGAGGAAACATGGTCACATCACAGATAGCTCAATGACAACGAACTGGTGTTTGTTTACAAAGGTCATGGGATTGAGACCAGCATTGAACATTTCTGCCTTGCATTTATTTTCTTCATGCGATGTATGTTTTGCAGTGTCAAGAAAGCGCTTTTCACAGAAATCTTCACACATTGTGTTGTTTAAAGTTTTTTTTTATTATCATCAACATTGTGTTGTTTTACATTTTTTTCATTTTTTTATCATTTCCATATTGAAGTGTTACAAGGACAAGGAGCTAAGTTGTAGAAGATGAGATACGCTCAGTCCACCACCTTGCCGCTGTTCTGTGTGGTTTCAAAGCCCCGAATGGCACATTTACATGAACCCCATTAAAGCTTCATGGGGCTTCTACTCCCATCCTTAACCACAACTTAATATCCCTTTTTTTATTCTAAGGGTGCACACAGTTTTAAATAAAATCTTCGCCATCTGGATTTCCCTCCACAAATAGCCGAACCAGAACATTGTACCCATCAGTACACATATTCACAGGAAACAGGAAGTGACTTTGTACGTCAGAATTTTTTTGTTGTTGTTGTTGTTCCTTTTGCTTTGTTTTCTTTTCTGTCCAATTGATTTAGTTTTAAGCTTATTTCTGTGTTTATTTTTGAAACATCTGTAATTTTGGGGTTATGTTTAAGAATCCTCCAGGTTGCAAGGCGGGAGTTTCTTTTAAAGGAGTGTGTGGTTATTGAGGGAGTGCAGTCTTGCTAGCAGTGGTGGCAACAGGCTCTCACAGAATCTGTTGTGTTCTTTATTTGCTTTTTGTTTTTCGGGGGGGGGGGGGGGGGGCAATAAAGTCCCATTGCTTGATCTTGGGAATCTGCTGGCTTGGTCATCTTATTTTTGGGTGATTTATTTCTCCACTGCTAAAGAGAACGCCTTCACATATTTCCCAGTTGGATTCAATTTCTGCTCTGCTGGTTTGCAACAAAGTTGAAATATTTACACACAAGACTTGAAAGTTGTTTAAGGTTTCTTGAAACATTTTACAGCATGTAATAGTTTTACCTGTTGTCCCAGAGTACAAAACAGTTTGTTCTTCTTTCTTCAACAATAAAATATACAGCTGAGTCTCATTTGTACTATTCATCAAAAATACAATTGCAACCCGATAAATTGTTTCATCAATTAGTACTATTGTCTCATCGACACAATGTTTAAAGTCAAACCAACGGCTGTAATTCAGAGCAGTTCAGCCGTATAATCTTTTGTATTTTATTTGTCACGTTCTTAAAACATTGTAAATGTTTCATCTAGAATCTGAATACAATATTTTCTATCTAACTTTGTCCTATGGTAGCAGCAACCATGCAATAAATGATATCGCTTTTATTACTTCTAAATCCTAGATTAAGATGAAATGTAGAAAAAAAACTTTTTCATACATTAAACAAAGAGATTGTTTCCTTTTTTTACCTTATACACGTGTTTCAAATGACTTCTAAAGAAACCAGACTAGTGCAGTCATGTGAACCTCTAGTTGAATATCAATATTTAGATTATAAATATAATCCATTTTCTCCCTTTAATTGCAGCAGGAGCATAAACAATAGTAGAGAGAATCTGGCAAATTTTTAACAGTTGCAACCCACGTACTCAGTTGTTCGTGCCACAAATACATGTTCCTTATCCTTACAAACATGGCACAATTTAAAAGCTTTCTAAACAGGGCTTCCAAATGGATTAAGAAAGGCCAATACGAAATGTTATGAAAAATAAATAATCCACCATCAAATACTTTCTTACCATTTGTTTTATGTTTTTTTCTTCTTATTTATTTTTATCTTTTGCTTTTTTTTCTTCATATTTACCCCTTTTTTTTGGTAAGTTTTCTACCTCCATGTAAAAATCAGCACAAAGCCTCCCTGTAAGTCAAAATTTCCAGGGAGAATGGATTACTCTTATACAGCAGAAATGGACAATAATTCAGAGAGACAGAAAAAAACAGACATTAGAATTTAATCAGCCAACAAATTTCTCTGCAAATGTTCAAAAACATAACAACCAAATGTATAGAGTGGGAAATAAATACTGAGTTAGAAAGAGGCACTAAGGTACATTTTCTGTTGAAGCAATATGGGTTTAGTTACGGTTATTGCCACTACAGGGTTTTCCTTTATTGATTAGTTCCACACATTCTGTGACAATAGAACCACTGAACACAGTACCACACAGTTGTACTGCCATACAAAACGCTTCTGGTGACACCCCAATGTACGTCTAAAGTACAATTCAATCTGCTAGAATCTCGAAATTTTATTCAGATAATTTCCAAAAATGTGCTTTTTTTTGTTTTTGCCTCCTCCTCCTCCTCCTCCTTCTCCACCAAATGAGTTGATAGCAATTCAATTTGTGTGGCATGTAAGAAAAATGTTAGACCAAAAATAAAAATTTAGAATGAAAATCATCCATCCATCCATCTTCCTCCGCTTCATCCGGAACCGGGTCACGGGGGCAGCAGACTGAGCAGAGATGTCCAGACTTCCCTCACCCCAGCCACTTCCTCCAGCTCCTCTGGGGGAACCCCAAGGCGTTCCCAGGCCAGCCGAGAGACGTTGTCTCTCCAGCCTGTCCTGGTTCTTCCCCGGGACCTCCGCTCAGTGGGACATGCCCGGATCACCTCTCCAAGGAGGCGTCCAGGAGGCATCCGGACTAGATGCCCGAGCCACCTCAACTGGCTCCTTTTGATGTGGAGGAGAAGCGGTTCTAATCCGAGCTCTCCACGGGTGACCGAGCTTCTCACCCTATCTCTAAGGGAGCGCCCAGCCACCCTACAGAGGAAGCTCATTTCAGCTGCTTGTATTCGGGACCTCGTTCTTTCAGTCATGACCCATAGCTCATGACCATGGGTGAGTATTGGAACGAAAATCGACCGGTAAATTGAGAGCTTTGCTTTTCGTCTCAGCTCTCTCTTCACCACAACGGACCGGTACAGTGACCGCATAACTACAGACGCTGCTCCGATCCGCCTGTCGATCTCACGCTCCGGTCTTCCCTCACTCGTGAACAAGACTCCCAGATATTTAAACTCCTCCACCTGGGGCAGGGAGACTCCACCGACCAAGAGATGGCAAACTACCTTTCTCCGGTCAAGAACCATGGCTCGGATTTAGCGGCGCTGACCCTCATCCCAGCCGCTTCACACTCGGCTGCAAACCGCCCCAATGCACGCTGGAGGTCCCGGCTCGATGAAGCTAACAGGACAACATCATCTGCAAAAAGCAGAGAGGAAATTCTGTGGTCCCCAAACCAGATCCCCTCCGGCCCCTGGCTGCGCCTAGAAATTCTGTCCATAAAAACTATAAACATAACCGGTGATAAAGGGCAGCCCTTTATCTGACAGGTCTGACTTACTGCCGGCTATGCGAACCAAGCTCCTACTCCGGTCATACAGAGACCGGAGAGCCCTCAGTAAGGCTCCCCGGACCCCATATTCCCAGAGCACCCACCACAGGGGAAGCGGTCAAACGCCTTCTTCAAATCCACAAAACACATATGGACTGGGTAAGCAAACTCCAACAATCCCTCCAGTACCCTAGATAGGGTGTAGAGCTGGTCCACTGTTCCACGACCAGGACGGAAACTGCACTGTTGTTCCTGAATCCGAGGTTCGACTATCGGACAGACTCTCCTCTCCAGTACCCTGGCATAGACTTCCCTGTGAACCGCCACCTTAATGGAGCTAAGCTGTCGGGGGCTTATTAAGCCCCTGGTAGGGTCTCCCATGGCAGACAGGTCCTGAGTGACGACCCAGACAAAGAGCGGTTCAGTACCCCTGATGAAGAGAAATATCAAGGAACCGATTACGTCGCCCGATTGGCGTCACAGGGGCCCCACTCTGGAGCCAGGCCCAGGGTTGGGGCTCGCAGGCGAGCGCCTGGTGACCGGGGCTCTTCCCACGGACCCCGGTCGGGCACAGCCCGAAGGAGCGACGTGGGACCACTCTCCCCTGGGCCCACCACCCATGGGAGAGCTCAAAAGGGGCCGGTGCATTGTGGTTTGTGTGGCAGTCGAGGGCGGGTGCTTCGGCGATCCAGACCCCGGTCATGGAACTTGGCTTTTGAATTAAAATCAATTCTGCTTAAATCATTCTTAAATACAAATATTTTCATGGAATAAAAATATACATTTTGTGTGTAATGCATTGTGGTAAAGCATGTATTCGGACACTGTGGAAAGAAATGAGCCTCCAGGGGAGGAAAGCACTTGAGCAAACCTGACTCACTTAAAGCAGTCACAAGTTGAACTCAAGAAGAAGAGGAGAGAGACAAGTTAAGTTAGAACTGAATCACTGGCATAATTATTCACAGATGAGACAGAGAGAAGACAGAGGAGATGTGTTCCGGGATGAAGGTGAGAAAAAACATTCAATGCATCTTGGAACAACCCCTGCAGTCTAAGCTGCTTTGCTTTAAATGAGAAACACAAAAAGCCTCTTTTAAAGGTAACATTTTCTTGTGATCTTTCAGTTTCATGGCAACTGGGTTCAGTGGCAATGATAATTCTTCTTTACTCTTATTTAGAAGTGCTGTAGGCATAGTCCATGATTATCCCTTAATAAAACCCATTTTGAATTAGATCAATTTATAAAATATCTGAGTATATTTTACCCATCATTTGCCCTTGATAGAGTCACAGGGGTTAGAATCTGTCATTTTCTAAAAATACTGATGTACAAGTATACAGTTGTGTTAGCATATTATGTCATAATTTGAAAAGAAAGCTGGTTTTGTTTTTCCATGACGAACAAATTTTACCTCTTTTCTCAGGAAACACAATGCGCAGTGCTTAAAAAAAAAGCACGCAAAATTGCAATCAAAAAAAATCCTGCAAGACCATAAATAAATAAACATAAATAAATAAATACTTAAATACATGTATTTAAGATAAGAAAAACAATATAAACAAATTGTTCTAAGCACATGTTTTAAACATCAGGGAGACAATGGATGAATTTCAGAATTTAGTTATTTTGTTTTCAAATCCAAAAAGTTCTAAACTTTCTAAAATAATATCAAATCTACCTGTTCCACACATGACAGACATGTTTACCTTTCACCTTTGTGAGAATATGAAAGGGAACATTCCTTGAAAGTGCTAATGTTTGACCCACCCAGACCAGAGGTGTACTTCAGCTTTAGAAACTGCAGTTCTATTGCGTTGTGTAAAGCTTTAAAGCCTAGCCAACTGGAGCACCTAAATTCTATGATCAGAGGAGTGGAAAGTTAATGTGGTTTTCAAGTTTGGGCAAGTGGAAACAAATGTCATGCCCTCATTTATTTGGCTGTATTGAAAGCTGTTGTTGTTAACTGCCCATTGGTTTTCTGTTTACTGATTCTTTGTACAAATGATTTTAATGACTCAAATTAATACGATTTAATACAAAAAATAAAATATTATTCTAACCCAGGGGTGGGTAAACTTTTTGACTCATGGGCCATACAGGGTTCTAAAACTCGATAGAAAGGCCGGATCAGAACCAGATGTGTGCAGTGAGAAATAAATAACATGGAATCTGGATGAAAACATTTGATTAAGGATGGCTTTACTCCCCTTTTCTCTAGTTCAATCAACTCAAAGCTAAAATATTCCTAGTTTTGATCCTGGCTGCAGTGGGGGGGGGGGGGGACGTACATGCACTGCTGTTAATGTTCATAGCCACTTCCTGGGAAAAAAAAGGGCAGTCCTAATTTACCCTGAGGCAGTTATCCCTGAGCCACAGCCAGGAGCAACCTCAGAGCATGAGGTTGCCATGCCAGAGTTGCACAACACTGTGTTGAACTTCCCTAGCACAGTTTGAAATGACACTTCCAAAACGTGACTACTCACCTCTCCCTCAGTATCACAGCCCCATCCAACAGGAGCACCAAATCAGGTTTAAACAGCTGTCGTTCACCCTTCACCACTGGTATCTCACTCGCCCCATGTGAGCAGCTTTCTTTTCCTTAAAAAGATATTCAGCAGCAGTGCCAGTTCCTCATACTTTACAGCAGATGTTAGAGCTACAACTGGAAAGCACAGCCTTTTTTTTTTCTTTTTTTTTTTAGTGTCATGCTTTTTTCCAGCATCCATACCGTGCAGAATAGTGATGCATAGTCTGTGGCATCAAAAATAATTGGCTTTTTCTTTGTTCCCTTGTCAAAGTTTTGGAGGGAGTCTGTCACACCACTTTTTAGTTTAGATTTAATCAGCTTATATTATAGACAATGCAATTAACAAATGCTGGTCATATTAATAGAAATTATATGCCAGACCGTTAAAAACTGAACAAGAGTATGGAACATACTATACATTTAATTCTGCATACTTTATTAATTAAGAAACACAATATTTATTTCATTTTATCCTAAAACAAGCCTGTTGGTTAAGAATTTTACCCAATTTACAGAAGTTTTGAGAAAAAATGGAGAGGGGTGAGTGGTGAAATTAAATTATAAGAATCTTTTGAATTAATTTTTATTTTGGGAAGCCATCCGACCTGCAGCTGGTAAAGATAAAAGAAAAGACAAAAAAAGTAAGACAAAAAAAACAAGATTTTGAAATTATTGATCCTTAGAGTCTGATATTTTAGAACACCCTAATAATCCATGTTTTGGATGTCACAATCAGTGCTGTGCAAATAACTCATACTGTAATACACTGATGACAGCACTAGAAAAGTGCTAGACAAATAAAGTTTGATTTGAACCAGTATTATTATTATTTTTTGTGTGACTTAAGGTTTCACTTGGAAGTGTTTGGCTTTTCCCAAAACATCTCACATGTTTTCAGATGAGGTGCTGTTGCATGCTTTGTGCTGAGCAAACACTTACTTCACAGCTATAGCTTCACAGACTGAATATTAATACATAAAAAGCCCATAAAATGAAATGAGATGTGAAAGCTGTGGAGTTATCACAAACACCTCAATCCTCTTACTTTATAGTTCTTTACACAAACACAGCTCAAGAGACTCTTATTGTTGTTATACGTACTGAACATTTTTATCCTTCACATTTCTTAGGGTTCTGTTTTACCCTGAGGTAAAATATATTTGAACCTTTATTTCAAGGACGACAGTAAAATTTCAAGAGGAGCTACTACTGCACTGCCTTTATGCTTTACTTAGCATTTGTGACTGAATGTGATCCCCTTTTATTTGGGAAGGAATACTTTGAACATGGCTGTGTTTGCAGTTACTTTTAAGAGCAGACATGCAACGATTTCTGAAATGTATGTTCTTATAACATCTGTCCTTTAACAAATATTTATTTAATTAAAAGATAAAACTGAAACAAAATAAGATATAAATACAGTCTAAAGACATATTGCTGATTTCTACCTCTCTGATGGTAAAGTTATGGATAAGAATGTCAGATAGGATTTTTGAATTTATTCCTATTCCTATCCAAACTCTCCTTTTCCCCATTTTAGTCCTTGATAACTTATATTTTTTTCTCCTAAAAGCACTGTCACATAAAAGTTCGGTCTTGTGAGTGGGAACCTTACTGCACAATTTTATCTGTGTAAGACAGCAGGGGGTACACACTCTTAAATGTTTGTTCAATACAGTTCTGTCAAATGGGACCTGTTTGTTGACAGAGAACATGTGATATTGACAAATGGAGCTCGTAAGAGTGTAATACCGTGAGCCAGCCAGCCCATTATCCATAAAATTAAGCGGCTTCACACCACAAGCTGTTACAGGAGACTCAGTTGGACACAAAGCCATCCAGTGTTTTTGTGAGGTGTGTAAATAATTTAAGAAAGAATTGTTGTAAATGGTTCAAAAGTTATGTTTCAGAGTGTAAATTGTCTAGATAATAGATGATATTTGCAGTTGTAGCCAGAAGCTGGCCTACAGTTCAGAAAAAGGCACAAATCTTTTTTTCCCATATCTACACAGAATTAACCTTTTCTGTTTAAAGTTTTGTAAAGATCCCTTAGAGATCAAGTGAGATCTTCACAAAACAATTAATAATTTTTAATTGACTAGCCTTTTATACTTTTTTTTATTTAGTGGAACTCATAAAGGTTTACAGGCTTTCCTCTTGGTACATCCCTTTTCATTGTTGACTGTCACTGAGAAGACAGGGCTTGGCTCCATGTAAACCTTTAAAAAGTTGTTTTTAAGCCAACTTGCAACTGAGTTGAAAGTTTAGTAGATTTTGCTCTTTGACCTTAACGAACTCAAACATTTAGTGATTTTATTCACATTTGAAGTGGTTTGTAGCATTGAGATTGGGCCAGTGATTGCTCAAGGGGCACAAAGTTTGAGTTATATTAAAAAGAAAAGGTTGTCCTATATCTCCAAAGTCTATCCAAACAATCTCTTCGTCAATCCAAACTGTCTCCAAACTCTCACTGACCATAGCTCTCCATCAAACACCCATATTTTAAATGGAGCCAGAGGGATTCATAAAGCTGTTAAAACTCGCAACACAATCTGAACCACTTCATGAATCAGTCAAGTGGTACAGCTTGGCAGCGAATCTTCGGGCATCATCATTTTCTACTTCTCCTCTACCCACCAGGCACAAGAAAGATGTCTATTAGATGAGTAATGTACACGTATTGTAGATATCTACTGGACATCTCAGAAAACTCTATTTTGTCACTCTATTAGATGTCTACCAGTCGTGTGCTGAAAGATATCTACATATTGAGGTCTCCTACAAATTTACTTGTAGACATTTAATCTAATCAAAATTTTTAGATGTCTATTATTGTACTTTTTAAACATTTACTAATTAAAAATAAATAAATACAGGAATTTTTCATCAACCCATTCATCTTCAGAACCCACCGAATCCCTTTTGGTTGCTGGTTCCAACCCAGCTACTATTGGGGAAGGTGGAGTACACCCTAATCCGGTAACCAGTTTGTCACAGGGTAAAACAAACATACTCACACCCATGGGCAATTTGCAGACACCAGTAAAACAGGTAGACATCTAATATTGTAACAAAATACAGTTATCTGAGATGTCCTGTAGACATCTACAATTGATGTATATTAGTTATCTAATAGACATCTGGTAGACATCTGGGAAGAAACTACCCAAGTGGCTTGTTTACAACATGCAAGGCATGATGGGACCTCGACACGAATAGCTGTGGGAAAGTTGTCTGCTAAAGATCTAAATGGCGATGTCCAATACAAGTTTATGAATTGATGTCTATCAGATGCATAATGCATAACTATAGGTGTAAACATTGAAATCGCCATGATTTAGATATCTAAAAGATGTGTCCATGCCCAGTGGGTAAATGAAGCAAGCCTGGATAAACGCTTTGAGGAAACGCCCCCTCCACTTCTCACCACACGCCTCAATACAGAACGCCACATCACTAGTTTCTGTCATGTTTGTATTTATTTATTAAACATTTCTGTCACCAAGTATAGTATCTCGCACCATTCCCCGACACCTCAAACAAGTAAAAAAAAGGGGGAAAAAACGCCCGGATTTTCCTTCTTCTTTTTTCTGTAAAAGGTTTTTTTTCTTCTATGTTCAGTGTGTAGCTCAGTTTTAGCTGACACTTCACACCCAGAGGGAGATGAAGTCTCCACATACTGTAACACCAGCATATACCTCAACACAGTCCTTGTGGTTGCTAAAAAAAAACCTCTGACGTTGTTTAGAGGTCAACAATATGAAATCAACTGTTCAGCAAACCAAAAATAGAAAATCTGTATTCATAAATTTAAGATAGAAAATGAGTTTTTCCTGCTTGTTGTTATAACTTGACAGATTAACAGATCATCGTTCTGATTCATTTGCTATTATGTTTCTACAAAGACATCATATCAAACACTGTGGTGTTTTCTTAATTTTACCATTTGAGTCTCTCCAAACATGGTGGTGCCTGAGATGTTCTTTTTATCAAAGTCCAGTTTTTAGGGGTGGAGCTGGGGTCAAAAAGATGCTTATTTTTAAAGCAGACATAAAAATTCACAGTACAGTCTGAAATATTGAGCACTGAACCTGGAGACTCAATAAAACATGAAGCTCTCAAGGATGTTAAATTGTACATGAAAAAAATATATTGTTACCATTAGGTTTTGCCAAAAAATTACACAAACTATATTGAAGGTGGACCTACAAGGACAATGGAGTTTGGAAATTTTATCTATTTGACAATCAAAATATTTTTGTGGACTTTAGATACTTAAATAAAGAACAAATCAAGAAGAGTATTGAATTTAAACACTGCACTTTGTGCATGAAATAAACTGAACTAAATTTAATTGAAAAAAATTGGGAGAATTCATTCTTTGGCAAAAAATCTAAAAACCTGTGGCGTTTTCTTGGACATATTTTCGTCAGAGCAGCAGAAGTTCATTAAAAAGTCCCCTCTGAGTACGGTGTAAGTTGGCCCCCATGTGTTTACGTGATCTCCCGCCAGCTTAAAGCCTCTCACAACCACAACATAACATTACCGGTGCAACAAAAATAGTGAGCAATATCAGAGCTATCTGCTGTTTGGAGGCAGATGCCAGCAAAGAGATGAACATGTTAAATAACGATTTTCTTCTGAGAAAAATCGTGTGGCGGGGTCCCGCCGAGAAAGGATGCAGAGGAGCCAAGGTGAGGAGGATTGGTCTTTATTTGCCGACACTGATGCTACACGCAGGGCCACGCAGCATACAGCACACACTGTCACTCCTCTCGTTTCAGTTCAGTTTTTAACTGACAGAAGTACGAGAAGAAGCAATCAAAAATAACTCCAGAGTTGTAGATCACGTTGAAAAAAACCAAACAACAAAACTTCAGCTCTGTGAGTATCTGTCTCTTCCATTGGGCAGTGGTGAATTATGATATTTCCTGGCAAATTATTATATTTTGAATATTATTATTAACAAACAAACCACAGAGACACCAAGCAAGCATCAATATTTCCAACAACTGCAAACTCCTTCAATCCATCATATAATTGTTCTTATCCCTGTTCCGGGTCAAAAGGTTAATGAAGCTTACCAACTATAGTGGACAGTTTATTAGTCGATTGCAGGGCAATATAAACTTCTCATTAAATTTAAAACCACATTAAATCCTGCCTTCAATCGGCCTTGATCTTTTAGTACATTCCCTCAGTGGCTTCCTCCTTAGCATAAAGCTATCTACTCTTGGATATTTCTTCCAATTGAGTCATTAATTTTAATTGTTTAATTTGGAGTGAGTTTACAACGACTTCGTTTTCGCATGTATTTTCTCTCAGTTGGACAAACATTTCTGGTACTGACTAGATTCAAATGCAAACACACACGTCATTGTCATGGTACCCCCTGCGGGCCCCGCCTCCTCATCAGGTTCAGCAGGACTCCAGCTGCGCCTCATCATCTTCATCAGCCGGGGGACTCTTAAGGAGAACCAGGACCCGTACTCGATGCTAGTTTGTTGTACTCCACGGTGCACTCTCTGGCCTTGCTCGCTATTCTAGTCCATGTATTATCTGCCTCGCCTAACCTTGCCTTGCCTTGCCTTGTCTCTGCCTGCCTAGGATCACGGTCACGCCTGTCACGTTCTGGACTCCGACTCACCTTCTCTCTGGTCCCCCTCGCCGCCCCTCTGGACATCCTTCTGGAAACACGGTGTTCGCCGCCAAGACCCTCCAACCATCCACAAAACGTCCTCTCTTGGAACTCTGTCATTCCTCCATTAAATCCTTTACTACTCATCCGCCTCGCCTGCCGAGTATTCCTTCCGGGTTTCAGCATCTGGGTCTGCCACAGTCTCGTCAGCCATGACAGTCATCTTTTAATTGTTGTGTAGCTTTTATATTGCATTTCCTTCGCCTCAACCCAAAATGAACCAAATGGTTCCTGAGTGCAGCTGTGCCTGCAGCTCACCCAGAGAATGGCTCGAATGTAGAGAGCAAATTTCCCAGTCTCAGGTGTGTGACAATGTGGGAGTTTCATCATGACCATACTTTCCCCTCAACACTAGACTAAGCTCAAACCTTCACAAAATGTCTTTTGCTGAGTGGGAATCAGGGAAAATGTCTAAATGCAAATGTATTCACAATGTCAGTATTCCATAAGAGATTGGTCCTCACAAGTCCGTAAATTAAAGTGCAGACAGATCTCGCACTCTTAAAGTTGAATATCTATGATTTGATCCTATTTGTAAAACTGCAGTTAAAAAGCTAAGTACAGAGCAATTTCACCCTACTTTAAAAAACATGCCTGTTTTAAAAAAGATGTGAAGTGCAAACATCACCACTCCACGCGGCGAAGGGCTTTTCATCTTTTAAGGAAATTTCAAGGCTCCCCCAGTGCTCAGCTGTGCCAAACCTGAATAACTGTGAGGAGCATTGTTAGGTTGATGAGTAACTGCCTAACCCAATAGGTTCTTGCTGAGACATCACTACTGAGTCCATGAGGATCTGAAGACTTCTCATTTCTCTGCCTCTGCCTGTGTTAGTTCAAAAATTAACGTTACAGTTACATTTCCCTATCGTTTTGTCAGTGATGCAGCATTTAAGTGTGTTTTTTGTGATTTTAATTAATGGAAAATTACATACTGACATTCATGTCACACTCAATCTGTTTGCAGTGATCCAGCTAAACTAAGTTCAAAATAATAGACTCAGTTCAGTGAACCGAAACGTTGTCAGTTTCTTTTTTTTTTACTTCTTTTTGTGCATGATTGATTAGCTAGGTACATTCTTGCAGAAATGTCACTTCTGCAAAAATTGCAGACATGTGGGTCTGTCGGCTCTGAACGTGCAATATTTGAATGTTTTATGACTGTTTAATAGGAATCTGGTGAAGGAATCATTTTCATTCAGTTACACATTTCCAGTTGGAATCATAAATTTGACTAATTTAAGGCCACTTTTACCTAAAATTATCTTTAAAGGAATTGTATTCAGCGGAGATGCAGGCTTTCTAACATATCGTGTTATACCATCCTCAAGAGATTTGACTGTTTATAGCAGCAGTGAGCTGATGATTCAGGTTTAATGTTTTCTTCTGTTGTGCACACCACTGACTCAGCAGCAGAAAAAGGCACTGACTTAGTATCTGTTGTTGTTATAACAATGCTTTTATTAGCAACCGTAAACTAGAAAATGCAGAAACGCTTTGAACTATTTTTTTCTTCAGGGATGTGGGACGGTTTATTAAAATATTAATAACACTAAGCCAAGAGTTTTTTTCCTGATTTAGTATTTCCTTGTTTAGCTTCTAATAAGGTTTCATGCAGAAATGCTAATGAGCAGTTTGAGGAAATCACTCACCGTATGGACCAAATCATTTCATGCTGGATGATGTGCCTTTTGTCAAACAACATATCTGTAAAGGTCAACACTGCATGGTCACATATACTGAAAGTGGTTTATTTATGCAGTTTTTTTTTTCTAAAATCCATTGTGGATTTTTTTCTCCTAAAGTGGAACAAATGCATTTCACAAATAAAACTGATAAAACAAACTGTTGCCTTCACACAGTGAAGTGCAATTGCAACAGTGCAAAATGCACAATGTTTTACTGGACAATCATGATTTTATTACAAGTGCAATCCCAACACAAAGTACATGTTTACTAAAAAAGAGAACACTTCCAAAAAAAATCAAAATTGTTCACCATAGTCTTAGACGAAATAAATAATACATTTAAAATAATAATTCAGCCCTATGTCTTTTGCAGTAAAAAAGTTTTTTCTTCATACTCCCATGAGTAAACAGTAAAAAAACAAATATGAACTCAGGAAGTTAAATATCATGACCTTTACGGCTAATCAATTTCTCATTCATGTGTATAAATGCATTCACTTGCACATTTATTTATACTCTGATGAAAGCCACAAGGCCAAAATATTTGCTTTTTTCTCTCCAAACAGAATTAATCAGCCAGCCTTGTCTGGATATTTTGTGTGCTCCCATACTTTTTAAATATTCAACATTAGAAACGTCTAGTTGCTTGGTGATCATTTTAGCCATTAGGTTCAGTTGCTGTTATTGGGGCTGTGTTCCCAATTACTGGTTGAGAGTTTGATACAACCAACTCTCTGACTGGCTCTCCCATGGTGTTGCATTTGTGTTGTATCTTTTCAATCTCAGATTGTGATAGCAGTTGCCGTTTGTGGATGTTGGAACATTGAGCTGTTAGTTCTTTGGCAGTTAGCCCTGATTGTGGGTTTTGAGGCATCCATTCACTCCACTTTCTATGCATGTAGCCCCTCAGAGTAGGAATGTACAGCATTCCAACAGAGCTTTGCTCTCACATCTGGTGCATTTCCGTCTTGTTCCAGTAGCCCACTTTCCATCAGGGTGCTCTGCTTCCCCAGCACCTGACGCAGACCCTATTTGGCCAGGCGATGACATGTAAGATTGTCCTTCCTGTAACACAAAATCATAGTTATAATCATCCAGTTGTCCTAACTTATGGGATAATCCTACCTATGTGAAAGAATATGAACAAAGGCACCGTTGTGATGCTAGGTCAAGATTCATCGGAGAAAAGGACAGCTTCAAATTTATTAAAGATCATGTATCATCAAAAATAAGCTTTTTTTGAGCTTTCAAGTGTGTTATAATGTTCATTCCTCCCCAAAGCGGTAGTTTGATCCATTCTCGCATTTCGAGTATTCCTCAGACCCTCCCAATTCATGAAAACGAGCAGGTTCTCACATTGTGACGTAGATAAGTGAGGACCAGCCTCTTCCAGGAAGAGTCTGCGCTGCCGGCACCACCCCAGGCTAACACACACATCCACCTTCTCTGCGGAGCTGGCGATGTTAGGCAAAAACGCTTTTATTGTATATGCACAGTATATACATCCACCTTTGCGAAAGTTCAGATCTTGTTGTTTTTGTGGGTGAAACGCAGACACGCTGCCGAGGCCGACTCTTGGTTGATGTCATGAAATGGGCGACACCCACAAGGAGCCAAAAGCGGTGCCTCGGAGATCGAGGCATCTTGCTTACGGGTAGTAAAATGAGCTGTAAAAACAAATCATATTTCATAAAAAAATTGTGTTTTTTAGTGTGCGGAGGGGTTATATATTATTTTAGTTTCCTCTGAAAGGCTTAGCAAAAGCATGATATAGGCCAGGGGTCGGCAACCTGTTCCTCTCAAAGAGCCATTTGGATCAGTTTCCCACAGAAATGAAAGCACAGGGAGCCGCAACACTAGCGGTGTTAGAAAAGAAAATCGTTTCGCCAAAATATTGCGATAGTTCATTTGGCAATACTTGTTTTGATTCAAAATGCTGTCAGGAGCGGTGAGTCTAAGCCCCGCCCCCGCCTCTCTACCTGTTCACACCTCTGCAGCTCCAAGTTGTTTTCCCCCGCGTGCAAAACCCCTCCAGCCTGTTCGACACACACAGCGCAACATACGGTCATCAAAGCAGATACTTGACAGGGCAGTAGGGGCGTCCTAACGCAAATTTAATTAATTGGATGGTTTTAGTCTAGGAAAAGAAACTGGCTTTTTTGGGTGTTCATGAGCCCCCTACGAGATTACCGCGGACTGTCTTTTTAGAAGAACTTTCCATCCCATAACAGACTCTGGTCCACATTCACAGCTGCAGACACGCCCCATCCGCGTGTTCATGCTGCTCGCACTATCCTACAGTGTTAAAGGCACCACGACAATCTTAGAAACATGATAGTTATTTTACAAAAATACTGAGAGCCGCAGCCGCCGGTTGCCGACCCCTGATATAGGCACCCCTGTTGTCCCCCAGGTGGTGTCGTGTGGAGTTGGAGATTGTAATGTGTGTAGTTCGCTGTCATTGGCTGTCATTAATGAGCTGCATGGAGAATTGGCATCAGTGAAGAAAATTAATTCATTCATTCATCTTCTGAACCCGTTTTGTCCCTTTCGGGGGCACGGGGCTGCTGGAGCCTATCCCAGCCACTTGTGGGCAAAGGCAGGGGACACACTGGACAGGTCGTCAGTCTGTCACAGGGCAGTGTAGAAAATAAAAAATAAGTAATTCAGAAGATCTTTGTATTCTTAAAAATGTTTCAGCAAGAAACATAATTCGTTCATGTATGTTTCCTTTGCAATTTTAGAAGCTTCAACTTTGATACATAAAACACTTTTTGTTGTTATTGTTTTCTTGGTAAATTCCTCTTTTGTGACTTTTCTTTAACCATATAGACTTTAATATTTTAGATGTTACGTGTACAATTGTTTATCTGCTACAAAAAATATAATGTCAATTCTGCCTGCCATTCTGTTTTTCTTGGTGCAGTAACATTCTGATTTTCGACGGTCATCCAATGCATCGCGGGCATCACGTGACCATGATCCCAGAAACCTCCTCACCAGGAAGTGACAACCTAAATAGGTTTGGGTTTGTTTTGACGATGATGGAGGAAGAAGAATTTGAACTTACTGAAGATTTGGAGGCTATTTTGCATTTGACTCCAGAGGTGCAGTTAGCTATTGAGCAGGTACGCACTTAGCCTCGGTATTGCAGTGTAAAAAGAAATCGCGCGTTTGTTTTTTCTACTGCTAACGTTAGCCGGCTAACCCTAGCAGGTGCTTTCCTTGAGTCTAGTTGTCTGAAAAACACTTAGGTTTATGTAAATTAGACTTCTATGTTAAGAAACTATTTCTGTGTTTATGTAAAACTTAGAGTTTTAAAGGCATGAAGTATTTAAAATGTTAAAGTTACGATCGGCGTTCGTGTTTGGACACACTGGAGTGAACCGTACTACACGTCGCTAAGTTTTTGCTACATGACTGTCATTGACTTTAAATGAAAATATTCTGTCTATGATTGACACCAGTCAATGTTTTGGTCTTAGGTTTTTCCTAGTCAAGATCCACTGGACAGAACTGATTTCAATGCTGTGGAATACATCAACACGCTCTTCCCCACTGAGCAGGTACAGTAGGAGATCATCATCATGACGTTTAGACCACTTTCTTTAGTTCTTTGGACATTCATGGTTAATCCACCGATTTGAGTTAAAGTGAAGTCCAACCCAAATTACACCACTATATAGTTCAGAAATCGTTTGGCCTATTAAGAAGAAAATTACTACTTGTGTTTACTTTGTGTATTCAATATTATTATATTATTTTAGAAGGATCAACTTTAGGTAGTTCTTTCAAAATTGCTAGGTTTAATTCGTCATTAGTGTCATTGTTTGATGTAAATAAATTATCACTAAACTGCAACAAAAAAAGAGAAAAAAACAGGCGCACAGACCCAAATATTTCACTTAAAAATAGTATTTTAATTGAATGTGAAGAAAGTGACATTTCTGGGTGTCATCATTGATGATTACTTGGAAATCCCATATCAATAATATTAAAATACCTGCAGTGTTACATAAAGTTAAGTCAGTTCTGGATAACAAAGCTCTGTATTTATTGTACAACTCTTTTCATGTTCTGTTCATTCATTATTCATTCATTATTCAGTCAATTAAAAAATACTGCAATTAAAAGATTTAGTTAATCAAAGTATTTAAAATATATATATGTAATGTAGAAAGCACAATCAGAATTATTTGTCACAGATACTAAAAAGAAAATTTGAAAAAAGACAAAGTGCTTTAAAAGGATGTGAGATTTTCTCTTTGCCAACATTTTGCAAAAAAACAAAGGAAAAGAATTACAAATCACCTTCAAAAACAGAACTGCTTCAAAAATACAATCAATAAACCAAGTAGTTTAATTCCAGGTACCTAAACTTAGAAATAAGACAAAAAATTGTAACAGTACCTTTTTAATTTTAGGGAAAAAAGAAGAATTGAAAATTGAAGTAGTACTGTGGTACAAATTATTTTTTTTCTAAATGTATAACTTTATTCATAATGAAGATTTACTGTAGAGGGTTGTGGAAGTCACTCAAAAGATAAACTGATCCAGATCAGCTACCTCATGTTGACGCACGCATCGTTTTGTCTTTACGTCTGAGAGAGGAAACTGTTGATCCTCTTGTGTCGGCACAGTTTTAAAACTAATCCTGGGCTTAACTTTGGATGAACGTTAAACTTGGATTTCAGCGAATGTCACCGTCTTTGTGCTGCGCTGGAACCAAACCAGTAAGATTTGGGATAATTAGCTGATTTAGTGTGGTGATTTTATTGTGGACACTAAATATCAATGACAAGATGAGACAGAAAAACTTGTCAGGAGATTTGTTTTTAGCCTCAGCAACATTTAAAAGAACAATAAAGAAAAAAAATGATCTCCAAAATGACATATTTCCTTCATTTTAGCGTAACAGGACACTTTAGAAGTAAAACAAGATCATTTAATAATGAATGCCTTTTGTGTGAGTGCTTTTATCTCCATAAGGGGTCGCTGTGAGCCAATGCTTTGTGTTTTTTTATTCTATTAGATCCAATATTTTTTTAATTTCAATTTTTATCTGTGTCTCAGGGACAGTGCACATTAAAAGCATAACTGCATGATCCAGAATAGCCCAGTGTCTATTTTTCATCTGTGTCACCGCACAGATGTTATCATTGTCTACCTAAAGAGCTAAAAAGAGGAAGTTAAAATAGTAATATAAAGAATATACAAATAAAAAATACACCAAATATAAATAGCTATTGATAAAACATCACAATACATTGAAAATAATTTTAAATTACATTATTGCATTAATCATACAAAGGGGGAGAAGCCTGTTAAATGTTTAAAAAAAAGGCTTTTGTATTGTTTTGAAAAATTAGAAAACCCATTGATCAAAAATACACCCGAATCTTAAATTCCCCTTTTTGTTCTTGTTTTTTTTTTAGTCAGCTGGATTAAAAATGCCCTTTGTGTTTTATCAATGTTTTTTTTTTCGTCCCATCAGTCTCTGGCCAATATAGACGATGTCGTAAACAAAATTCGCCTAAAAATTCGGTAAGCTCCTGTTCTAAACTCCACGGTGATCTTTGTTTTGTTCCACCTTCAGTTGACTAAATGAAAGCTTTTTTTCTGAAATTTACCAGTCGCCTTGACGACAACATCAGGACCGTGGTGAGAGGGCAGACCAATGTGGGTCAAGATGGTAGACAGGTGAGCAAGTTTTCACCCAACATTTTTTTATTTTCTGGAGGTCGGAGGTGTTGTATTTTTCACACATTTGTCTGAAAACATTTGTCATGTGTGGATCGATGTTAAGAGCTTTGTGTTACTATAAATGTATCTGAACTAACCAGGTGGAAAAAGGAAGGTAACAGTTCAACAGCTCAATAAAAATGCTTCCATTTTCCTGCATCCAGCGACTGGAGTTCACCTTTAGATATTTTCTGTCTTCACTCTGGCTGCCCTGAATTTAGTTTTGCAGTCCTGAGAAGGCTGGAGTCTTGCTGTAACCAAATCACAGAGGCCCGTTCCTTTCCCTTTCCTGCTTTTTCCTTTCTCCATACAGCTTCCACAGAAAAGGACAAGATGACTCAGATTTACTCCCTCAGCTCAACCTGCTTCTTTCTTTACAGCAAACTTGTGTGTGAAATGGACTCTTCCATGTAAATTCCTGCTTTATTTTACTACGAAGAAGAAGCAGCTTCCTCACTGTAGCCCTAGGCTTTGTTCTTTCAAGGACGTGTACTTTCTGGGCAAAGCACGAGCGTTCTGACCAGCCCGCATAACGTGTTGTCCTCTGGCTCTTCGGCTTGGTGGCACCGTCTTTCCCGGTTTGACACTAGATCCCTTCCAGACCAGTAAGACGAAAACAGCCACACAGCATCGTTTTTTAAGGTTGTTTTCCAACCCCACAGAGCCATTTCAGCATTTCCAGGGGGGGAAAAATCTCTTCTGCAGATGGAAAAGATGGAGAGGTGTTAATTTCAAGGAGACGATTGAAACAGACATCAACAGAGCAAAACTACGGGGATCAGCAGCTTAGTCATTTCTGCTGGTGACTGAACTCAATTTGAGCCCCACGTTGGTATTATTTATGGAGAGAGATGACATGAGTGAGTTAAAGAGAGAGAAAGTGGAGAAAATCTGGTTAACAATTTCCCTTCTTACTTTTCCTCCTCCTTTTTGGAGACTAGACACTAATATATTTGTTGGCTTGAGTGTGGAAAGATCTTGATCACACTAAGGTGGACAAAGCAGGTGTTGATTTTTGTTTTTAGACATATAATCCACAGTTGATATTTGAATTATTGTGGATTTTTTTTCACCTTCTGTTTACGTTTGCTGTTTTAGAAAACAATTTAGCGTTGGTTTTGGGGAATTGCCTTCTTTTCTGCTAAAAAACAATTCTCACACATTGCATTCTAAGATGCTCCCAGTGTCCATCCTGTCTTAAAATGCACAGTTTTTACATTTTATGACTCATAGCTTTAAAGAATGAAAGAATTCTTGCATAACTAGTGCAACAATTACTAGAATATGCCTGAATCCAGTGTTTTTCAAAACGTGGCCCTCCAGTGGCATCACATCATACTGCGCTCCATAGGGGTGCACTTCTGAAAGTTTTGAGTTTCTTTCAAATCTTTACTTTTGCTAACATTGTGTCCTAAAGAGTGTCTCTCTGAGCAGTTCTCTCATCAAACTAGTGTCTTGGAGGCAAGCAATGTTCCAGATGTTAGTATAGCTGTTTAGTTGATTGAGTTTACGGTCGGTTTAAGCTTAAAAGGCTGAAGTAGAGTTTAATGAGCCCGCCACTTTAAAACTCTCCACTCATGTCTTCCCTGCTTTTCATGTAAACTGGCCTGAATCGTCTGTTTCTTAACCCTTGTGCTATCCTAGGCACTTTAACATTGGGAGTTGGGTCATCTAGACCCACTAGACAGTGCTATGAACCTTTTTTCTTCAATGATTTGTGATCTTCACTGGTGTCCATGGATTACATGAAATCTTTCCACCTTTATCCCCCTTTGTCATGGTAGGGAGAACACGTCAATGTAAGGGTGGGTGGGGTAATCTAAGATAGAACAAGGGTTAAATCATGTCAGAGATACAGATAGCATCTCTGGCGTGGAGGCAGCTGCTGGGCAGTGGTCTTCCGAACTTTCCCTGAAGCTAAATACAGGAAATGAGCTCTCACCAGCGAGCCAGCTTGACTCTGCTAAGACTGCATGAGTGATGATTGCTCTTTTGGAAGTTCTGGCTTCTTCTCATCTTTTGTTTTCTCAACAATTTCTCTTGGGTTTGGGCTTATTTTTCTAATCCATTGAAAGCGTTTGTGCGATAAAGTGTGCACCAAACCCACGTTCCACTCAGGGATCTGAAGCCATCCTAAAAATAGCAAATGTGATTTCGCTGGAAAGCTGTTGTCAAAAAGGAGCCCTTTCCCGATGACTCCAATGTTTTGTGAATACCTGGCCAATCCTGGTCCACCAGAACCACAGCTTTGCCTGTTTTCCAGCTCTTCTTGGACTGCTTGATGCTGACTATCTAGTTCAGGTGTGATCAGGCAGTCCGAAGTTGAAATCACTTGAATCAGCTAATCTGCAGCTAGCTGGGCAAGGAGAACTGGAAAACAGGCAGAGTTGGCCGGCTCAAGTCCAGAAAGTCCAACTTCCCTTCAGAAATAAATCAGCATATAGCTTTTTTTTAATGCTTACTGTTCTAGTTTAGGTTTATCCAAGCTGTGTAGTAGGGTACATGTGTCTGTGTGTGTGTGTGTGGGGGGGGGGGGGGGGGTAAAATCTCCGACTTTAGCTTCACCTGCCAACCATTTTCAATGAGTTGGGTGGAGTAAACTCCAGTGAATATTGAAACAGATTTGAATGTAGCTATGCAAACTCCTACGGAGTATGTCAGATTTTGAATGCTTTTCAGCAATTCAATTATTTCCAGATTACTGAAAAGCCAAAATTGGAAGTTAGCGGGAAGTTAAAAATGAATTTTCATTCTAAAATATTCTCACCATTCTTGGCAGAAATAGAGAGAACGAGGCCTTTAAACTGCTTGTGTTAAAGACGGAGCATATTTAGTTAATTGAATTGAATAAAACACTTCTTTGGGTTATTATCTGGACGATGTCTTTGGTTTATCAGGGAGATGAAGGCTGTTCTGTCAGGGCCCGTGTATGTCTGTGTGCAGTATGTGTGTGTGTCCTTAGAGGTGCCTGTGAAAGTGATGAATTCCAGGGCCAGCTGGTGCCAGCTGTTAGCATTTTCTGCTGTGCATGTGTGCCAGCAGAGTTTGAGGGGAGCGGGAGTCGCATCTGCAGTGCCACAACAGCAACAGGCCAAGGGAAGCCAATTAGCCTGTCATTATGCGTCAGGGCAGTCTCTGTTTTTAGGACTATCAAAGAACAGCTGCCATGTCAGATAATGGAGAACTATTAGAACAGCTCTTTAGTCATCCCACAGACTTAAACGTTTCTGAGATCGTAAAAGCCTCTAATGATATTCTTTAACCTTTATGATGGCGACCCTCTATGCTGAGCTTGGCCTCATGGTTTGTTCGTTAGTTTAAGATGTGTCAGTGTTGGAGAAAATGTTAACCTGTCATTTAGATAAGCAATTAGTGTGGGATATTATACACACACATGCCGGGAATGTGTTGGAGAAATAGCATTGGGTTTTGTTTTATTTGAGCTTGTCGTGTCCTGCAGCTGAAGGGCCTGGACAGATTTTACTGTTGCAATAGGGGGATTATGAATCTACGGACAAACAAGGTGTCTATTTGCATTGATTATATTTGTATCCATTTCTTGTTGGATTGGTCGGAATAGAAAATGCATTAGTCAAAATGCGATGTCATTGGATTTGGATTAAAAAATGATCAAACTTCACCCTGAAGCTCCGCAGCAAAGCTGATGTTTTTGTTGATGTTCCACACAGAATGTCGATCCCACCATCTGCTGGCAAAATAATTCATTTGTCAAAACAAAACCGCCTTCCACAAAAGATCCAGTAAAAAACTAACCAAAAGAAAAGACTCAAACTCATATGATCGTTCATTTATATCTTAATATTTCACATCCAAGACTCAAGTTGATTGTGAATTCCTTTCCAATATCCTGTCTTTCCTTTTTTTCTTTGTAGAGATTTGCCCAAAAAAATCAACTAATGTTAGACAGAACCTCTTAAGTCATTATGACTTGCAAAAAAAAGAAAAAAGGCAACTGCTGAAGCATCCCATGATTCTTCACAAATGAAGGATGAGGCTTCCTGCACCTCTTGAGGGATTCATCTTTCCTGTAGACTGACACCACTTCTATTTCAGACAAGGGAACAGATGGAAAGCAAAACAGCTGAACTGAAAAAAAGAAGTCGTGTTTTATGCTGTAGGATGAACTCCTGTGTGTTTGACTTGGTTTCAGAAATTATGATCCACTTATTCTATAAATTACTTTGGAACAAATGAATCAGCCTGCATGATGTTATGTTGTTTGTTTGTTTTTTTGTTGGTTGATTGTGTTGCAGGTTTACTCTTCATGGGATTTTCCATATTTGGTCAACGATTTTGTCACTGAAGGTTCGGTCGAACCACTTTGGGTTAAAAGCCGTTTGATAAAACATTTCAGAATCTCGCTCACGCTATCAAGCATGACCGTAGAGGAATTGTCATTGATGTTTAGTCACATTACACAGCGATACACCAGTAAATACATGACAACAGCCGCAGGGGGTAAAGAAAAAGAAACGGTTACTTTGCAACAGAACCTAACATTTGGGCTTTTAGCATGTCTTTTGCTGCTGTGACACTCTGCTGTTTGTTTTGTGCAGGCTTTGGAGGAGGCTCAGATCGCCATTCAGCAGCTCTTCGGCAAAATCAAAGACATAAAGGACAAAGCAGAGAAATCTGAGCAAATGGTACAAACTCACAGAAACACCAAGGTGGCTTAGTATGAAGTTATCTATGTTCTAGAAGCATGTCTGGTCCGAGGAGCCACCACACTTTAACTCCCTCCCCTTTTTTTTATTTTTTTCTTATGCATCTGGCTTTATTTTTACACACATAGTCTAACTTGTTTGTGCACAGGTGAAGGAGATTACGAGGGACATAAAACAGCTGGACCACGCCAAGCGCCACCTCACTACTTCCATCACCACCCTGAACCATCTCCATATGCTGGCGGGGGGTGTCGACTCTTTAGAGTGGGTACAGCGCATCTTTAACCCGACAAGCATTTCGGAAAACGTCCCCCCAAAAAGCACGTGCCTTTGATCTTTATGAAATGGTTTTAAATGCTCAGGCGAGTTGGAGAAAACTCGCCTGGACCACCAGGTGTGTCCGGCAAACACTCGGCTAGTTCCAGGTCTTATCTGTTGCAATGACTTTTCATTCATGGGGGAGAAGTTTTTCCTGGAGCTTGAGTGTTATTAAGTAGTACTAAGTTGAAATTCATGACATTCTGAAAAATGTCTTCTGAAGCCTGCAGCAGCAGAGCTGTGACTCCTGTTCATGCAGTTTTCTTAGTTTTGAATGAATGTTCATCCCTGCTTTGGCGATGCAGGTAAACACGAAAGTGTTGGGCGATGGAACAATCTATGAAGAACTTTCTACTCAAATCTGTGAGCTGTCATATTGTTGTTTCAGAGCGATGACCAGAAAGAGGCAGTACGGGGAAGTGGCCAACTTGTTGCAAGGAGTTGTCAACGTGCTTGAACATTTCCACAAATATATGGGTATACCTCAGATCAGGCAACTGTCAGAGAGGTATGCAACATGCAGACACACACACACACACACACACAGTTGTACATGTTTAACTGTTTTGTGATCAGCATAACTCTGGAGTTCATTTCCAGTAGCCAGAGGGGGAATCTCTCTGCTGAAATGTTCCACGCATTTTTTATTTATCTATTTATTTTTTGGACTGAACTGCTGAAAAAGTGGTTTCAGGATTTGGTGAGGTATTTGTCTATTGCATCCTGTTTATACACACAGACAAGAAGTGTCCCACACATGAGGAAAGCACGGGAAGGAAACTCCCTGAATAGGCTTTTATTATAGCAGCATTTCTGCTATTGTGAGGCAGTGCAGACCCTTTCAGAAAGCACGTTCATGGCTCTGTGTGTATGTGCCTCTTTTGTTTGTTGAGACTCAGGTTTCGTAGGATGCTTTTAAGGTTGGTCATTCTTGCGCAATCTCTATGCTTCCTGAAGAATTTTATTTATTTATTGGAATTTTTTTTATTTTGTATTTTTTTTTTTTTTGCAGTGTTTTCCTATTGAACACTTTGTTGGTCTGGGTTATGCTGTTTTGTGCATTTATAAAACACATTTCCCAACAAAAAGAATCAGTTAACGGTCAAGCTGTGCTTGCTCTTTTATAAATAATAATAATAAAAATAAGTGTCCTTTTTTTGTTTTTAACTTTTCCTGAAATAACCATTAACAAGGGGTCAAAGAAAGGGGCAGAGTGCAGAGATGGGTCTTTGCTTTATTGGTTGGTGCAGTTGTTCATGTCACATCCAGATGTGTAGAAAGAAATGTTCTCTGGTAGTGAAAAAAGAACTTACAATAGTCACAGAAATTTGACTAAAGTCACAATTATAACACAAATTGCCATTTTTTTTTAAATATCACGAGTCAAACTTGAATTTGTTTTTATCCTATTTTTAAGAAATGACAATGCGGTTTGCATTTGTAATGATTTATAGAATGCTTGACTATTCACTTATTAAGAAGATGGTGTTCTGTTTCACTGTGCACATACCACAAAACAGAAATCCAGATGATGTACTAGTGCAGTGTTTCTGATCCAAACAAGCAGCAGCCCAGGTGATGCGTTAGTGAAAAAGAGCCATAATAAATAAATGGAGCTGAGGTGAAAGCACACTTTAGACTAATGTTAGGGTTTGGGGTTTTTTTTTCAGCATTACCGGCTCATTAGCATTCACATTAAAGCTTTATGAGTGCCTACATTTCTCATCATCTCATTTAATTCACTTTCAGGATAATCTTTTGTCCAGACACTCTTTGAACCGTGGCTAAATGGAATCAGAGCTGCTGTCACCTTTGAACAAGTTCAAGTCTGATTTTTTTTTTTTTAATTAACCCTCTGGGTCTTTATCATATTATTGAAACAGTCTGTCCCAGTTAAGCTATTATCAACTGGGAGGGAATCAGTGACTGCGCTTGGATTCTAGCAGCATTTTTCTCTCCAGGATACATTTTTCTGTAGCTTTCTACTGCAGACTGGAAATCTGTGTTTAATCCACTGATATCAACAAAACAGAACGTTGATTTTCTTTATTTTAGTCCCAATTTAAATGATCTATACTAGTTTATTTGGTATTTATTTACTTTTTCTGAAAAAGCTTGGCCCTTCTGCAGTTTGGAATAGTTTTGTAATTCCTGATGCTTTGTCCCGTTTTGCGTGTAGAGTAAAAGCAGCTCAGAGTGAGCTGGGAACGCAGATCCTGGCAGATTTTGAAGAGGCCTTTCCTGCACAAGGCTCTAAGGTAAACCTGACACAAGAAAGTCACCTGGTTGTCTTCTTTTGTTGAGATATAAAGCTAAATCTCCTAATTCCCTCTTGCAGAGAGCAGGTGGACCCAGTAACGTGCTGAAGGACGCCTGTCTGGTAGCAAACGTGCTTGATCCTCGAATCAAACAGGAAATCATTAAAAAGTTTATCCGGCAGCACCTCTCAGAGTATTTAGTACTTTTTCAAGAAAATCAAGACGTGAGTCAATACAAGTCATATGCTTTTCTTTTTGTAACAATCAACTTCTTTATGTATTATTGTGACCCTTGACTGACCTGACTTCATATTTCATTATGGTCTGGTTTTTTTTTTGTTTTTTTTAGGTAGCTTGGTTAGACAAAATTGATCGGCGGTATGCCTGGATCAAGCGTCAACTGTTGGACTATGAAGAAAAATATGGACGCATGTTTCCTGAAGAGTGGTGCATGACGGAGCGCATTGCTGTGGAGTTCTGCCACATCACCAAGTAAGATGCAGTCAGCGCATACTTACAACGCCTCCAAAAGAAAAATCCAATCACCTTTTGATCCAATTTAACAGCGTCCCCAGTGGTCTTTCAATTAGAATTATATTATTCACAAAGTTTGTGCAGAGCGGCAGTAGTTTATTAAAAACTCACTTCTGACTGTTGGGGCAGAATGAGCCTCCACTAGTATCCCATCATTCCTTTGTTTGCACTCTCTTCCAACCTGGCATTAGTAGTGAAACAAAAATGGCGAGCAATATTGCTGCAAAGGTACAGTTTTGAGCCAGCTCGGACGAGGAAAACACAGAGGTTAATGGATATATTTGTCTGCAAGTGAATGCATCAGCAGGGAAACTCTTTGGCCCCGCCCATTTCTGTTTCTATGTCACCAAAGAGAGCCTTTTCACACGGCATATTCTCTTCTGCTCCTTATTTGAATAAAGAAATAATCGGAAAAGCAATTTTAATCTTTTTTTTTTTATCTATGTCCTTGTCTATGAGAGAAATGCTAAAAGAACATGTTAAAAACTCTCTTAAATCTCCACATACATCCATAATTTCAGTTTTCTTACCTAGAGGAAAAGGTAACTACATTCAAACAAACTGTAAAGTCAGTCATCAGGACTTGTTGGGTTTATAAAGTACGCTCCACTCTTTTGTCAGACTTTACAGTTCTGCATTTAGTTGAATGAAGTGGCCCACACAGGCACTAACCTGTTGTCAGTACCGTAACTTGTCTTTTACCCCGTGACAAATTCCATTGGCACTGTGTGCTGCTGCTTCCTTTGACTAAAGCTCCTTCCAGTCTGACATGACAGCATTACTGTGCTCAGGAGACCCCATCATTGTTTCATCGTTGTTGACTCTAGAAGCAACACAAGTCACTGTCACTCTATTCTCCAGTTCTGCCGTTAGGAAGAGGGACAGAAATGACACCCAGACTCTGTGGTCCAAGTGCTGTCCTGAATATCCAACAAGTAGGAAACTGCTGATTCAGATATCAAAAGAAAAACTAGTTTGAAGGTGGTGAAGAAAAGTGGATCTTTTCCCCCAGTAAAACCAGCTTCATTAGTGTGCATGTGCCGTAAATGAAAGACCAAAAAAAGCTACATGTATTTTATGGTCAGGGTCTCATATCCTGTCACCATGAAGACTCCAATGCTAATTCCATCCTATACATGACTTTACATTTGCAAAATACAAACAAATATGTGCAGCATGCAAAGAAAGCAGCTTTGTGAAAAACAACTTTTCTCCCAATTTGATAATCATGCAATGTATTTGGACTACTGATTATTGAGTATAGCAAGAAGAGAAAAGGATATTTCAAAGAGTTTTCGTATTTGGAAGTTAAGACATCCCACTTGATCCCTCTTTTAAGTTCTGTGACCTCCTTTTTTGATGCTTGAAGGCCGAACTGCAGCTTCCTGCAGTTCTCACTGAAAAAGCAAGATAATATTCCAGTTTTTTATATCACGTTTGTGTCTGATCTGATTCCTTTCTGTTAATGTAATTTCAACTTTTGCCGCGGAAAATACATATTTTGGGGGGATGGGGTACAGGGGAAAAGAACCTTCAAAAACTTGAATTGTCTTTCCAAGAAGACTGCAATATTGACCAAACCTTTGTTTTGTGTGTGTTGTTTAGGGCAGAGCTTGCCAAAGTGATGCGGACTCGGGCGAAGGAAATAGAAGTGAAGCTGCTTCTGTTTGCCATCCAGAGGACCACTAATTTTGAGGGCTTGCTGGCCAAACGCTTCACAGGATGCACTTTGACGGACACACCAGGGGTGAGAAAACCCCACACTGATGTATCGTCTGCAGATCATTTAAATGGGGAGTTTGCACGCGCTCCTCACGCACGCATGGGTTCTCTCTGATCACTCTAGCGTCCTCCCACAGTCCAAAAACCTGCCTTTAGGATTGATTACTCTAAATCAGGGGTGCTCATTACGTCGATCTTCAAGGACATGAGGGTAGATCGCAGGCCAGCAAAGATAAATAAACCAAAAAATCCAAAGGACTTCTATCCGTCAGCGAATTAAAATCCTCACTGAGAACTACGGACTTGATTGACGTGCAGAGCGGCCAATCCAACATCCGCTGAAACATTTTCGTCTCAAAAGTGCCCAAAAAAGTGTGAGCACCCCTGCTCTAAATTGTTCCTTAGTTGTGATGTAAATGGATTTCTAGTGCTGGTGCTATTGAAGTTTATAGATAATAATTTTGATACTGTTTATTTTCCAGACATCCCCTCTTGAACCTTTTTTTGGTTCATATATGCTCACTGTTCTGGTTGCTATCAATTCCATTGTTTGGTGAATCCTTGTTGAGGGCATTCACATGTTAGCAGTTAAGTCGGAGTTTTAAAGTGGAATTTTTACGGTGCTTTCCGCTCACACACGTCCTTGATATGCCGCAACCTGAAGACACTTTTAAAACCAGGCCATGTTTTTGTGTGGAGCTGAAAGTGATTAATGCTGGACAGATAATTAAAGGACGTTCTTTTGTTAGAACCCAAGTAGGGCAACGATGCTGTGACCTCGTAACATATAGGTTTGGAGAAAAAAAAGGATTGTTTACATTTCACTTTTGTTCCCTCTGAGTTCTGGGCCTCGCATTACAAACTTAACGATTTCTGAGGAATGCTATCACCCACCATTGCATTGCTTGGCCATTGCAGCCTTACAGGTGTGTTTTTGTGCAGCAAAAGAGGCCTGAGAGCCCATTAGAGCCAACAAACCCCTTTCTGGAGGATGATGCAGGAGAGGACGTGGGGACAGACAAGGATGGAGGTCTTGCTAAGGTAAGATGACATTTTGTGTGGACTGTCAGACGTCGCTTTCTCTGATGCCGTTCTCTTTTGAGGATGAAGAAGTTGGCTTCGCAGTGGCGATCTGACTAGCGGCTTGTCTTTTGCTTTTGCAGCCTAGGAAGCCCAAAGCTCCAGACAACCCTTTCCACGGCATGATCTCCAAGTGCTTTGAACCTCATCTATATGTCTACATCGAATCCCAAGACAAGTAAGACAACAGATGCTCACCGAAGCAGTGAATATCGAATTAAGATGGTACAGAACCCCAGATTTCGGACCGGCTTGCCTGTAAAGTTGGCAGATAGCTTCATTTTCCAGCGTCTGTTTATCAGTCTCCCCTCCTCCTCCTCCTCCTATATGGTCTGTACAGCACTCATTCTTACTCTTGCTAAAGTCTCCACTGTGGCAAAAATGTTTCCCATTAGCTGCACAACCACAGGCACAAAAAGAAAAGAAAAGAAAGGCAGAGAGGTTGAATAAGTGCTGCAACAGCATATCTGCCTATTCTTTTCCCTGTTCCTCCCATTTTTTTTTTGGTTGCCTTTCTTCTGCACTCTATGTTTTGTTCATTTTTTTCAATCTTGTTGCCTCTCTTTTTTTTCTTTCTGTAAAATGTCCTTCTTTTAAGTTTACATTCAGACTTTAGTTCATCTGTCCCTCCAGCTATTTTGGATGTTTTGTTGTGGTTTTGTAAAACCGTTTAGGGAGTTCGGTTCTGATAAATCTGTTCCAGAGAAGAACACTCACCTCTGCTCCAGAAACAACCTGATTTTAGTTCAGTACAAAGAACTTAAAGAGGTCAAGGCTAAATCAGCTTGTCTCCAGTGGGATATGGCTGAATAGAACAGTGGCTGACTTGTTTTGTCTTTGGCTTCAGTTCTGCGTTTGAGCAGAAGTGGGTCAAAACAACTGGCTGTGGACCTGCAGACTGTGGCACTGAGGATTTGGTGTTTTGTAATATTTTCTTCTGTTTACCCAATGAGCTCTGTGCCAGTTTGTCCTTTTTATTTATTCACCGGGTGTTAAGACTTTTTAATTATTCCATCTGTTGCATATCTCTCCACAGGAACCTGGGTGAACTGATAGACCGTTTTGTGTCCGATTTTCGTGCCCAAGGCCCACCCAAGGCAGGCACAGAGGAAGGTGGAGCAGTGCTGCCCAGCTGTGCTGACCTGTTCGTCTATTACAAAAAGTGCATGGTGCAGTGTTCTCAACTGAGCACTGGAGAACCTATGATTGCTCTAACAACCATCTTCCAGAAGTTCCTTAGAGAGTATGCCTGGAAGATTCTCTCTGGAAACTTGCCAAAGTAAGGCTGATTTTATTTTGTGTTTTCAAAGTATTTTTCAATAAGATAAGTAGAAGAATGTGCATGTAATAAGAGCAAAATTTGAGTTTTATAGACCATGAAACAGAAGTTTACTGTCACTCCTAGAACATTTATCTGATTGATTATGATTCTCAAATTTATGACTTATTTAATAATCTTTCTCTAGTCCTGTATTCATTTTTGTTTGCTTATAAAAAATTTTTTATGGAATTGGTGGTTTAAATTCCCACTCCAATCCTATCTTGATCTGTTGTAAAGGTGTTCCCAGGGGTCTTTTAGTTATGATTATTTCAAAACCCGTGTTTCCAGGACAAAGTTTGTGCGGGAGTTCATCAGAAATTCGCCACTCAGTTGTGGAAAAGTGGCAGGGAAGTTAGTCTCTGCTGATATCCCATCATCCCTTTGTTTAAACTCTCTCCTGCTAGCTTACAGCCCCTCACCACCCCAACCTAACACTACTGGTGCAACAAAAATGGCGAGCTAAATCGGAGCTATCCAGCCGTACAGTTTTAAGCCAAATGTCAGCTGAAATGAGGAAAATGAAGACGTTGATGAATCTGTGTGTCTGCAAGTGGATGCGTCAGAATGGATGCACCCCCTGCAGTTTTAATTCTTTCATACATGTTCTCTCTCATGAGAGAAATGCTAGAGGAACATGCTAAAGACACCAAAAGCCCGATTTTCTTTGGGTCTTTAAATATGCAGGGGTGGAATAAAAAAAAAGTATTGCAACCAAACAAAAAAGTATCAGGAAGTTTGTTTGCTCTGCATCTCTCCGTTTCTAACAAATGATCTGCTTCTAGAACAGCCCTAGTTGTGATTCTTTGGCGACCAAAGTTATCATAAAAGGGAAAATTATAAAGATTTCTTTTTTTTTCCAATAAAAATGACCAGATAAAATACCATATATATTTCTGCCTTGGACAAAAAACCCACAGACCTGTTTAAAAGTCTCTTAGGCCCATATTTGCTAATTATTTGGAGTAGGGCTGTCAGTGTGGGAGTTGAGTTTGAATGGTGCTCTTTGTGTTTGATGGATTAGCCTCCTACAGTATGTTAGGACTGATCTGGGGTTAGTTACATTGTGGCAAACCCTAATATGCTAACAGTAAAAACATCTCTGGCTGCATCCAAATATCACCGCTGACTTGATCCACACAAATGCACTTTTTTTTTCTTTTTTTGCAGCTGCGCAGTTTTGCTTTGATATGAGCTCTGTTAAATATTATCACAAACGCTCTCTAAAGGTTTGCACACAAACTCACAATTGCATATGTTCATGCGGGGTGGTGTATTAATTTTTTAGGTTTTGAAAGTGACCTCAAAGGAACTCAAGTATGTTGTGGCTTTGGTCACATGGCTGTGCTATGATAGTTATTAATGTATAGGTTCCACTGGGGTTACCCCTCTTTTACATCTGTTTGCCCATTGTGTTTCACTTAAAAAGAGAAAAAGCCCCTTCTGTATCTTGGTTTTTATAAAAGAGTTTACATCAACTGCCTTTTTTCTCTGATGTTCCACTGGAATCCAGTTGTTTGTTTTTTTTAAATTGCACTTTTTGTCTGATCGCTACCTCGACGTCTTTATGACCGCTCTGTCCAGATCCAGCAGCAACAGCGGGGTTCTGACTATCACCAGTCTGCTAAAGGAGAAGGAGGGCTATGAGGCATCAAAGTTCACCGTAGATGAACTCTGTCTGATTTGCAGCATTCTTAGTACTGCAGAGTATTGTCTGGCCACCACTCAACAGGTACTCATTTTTTAAAAATATTTTTACAAAATACAAACTTGGTTTGTATTAATATATACAAAAAAACATAATTATAAGTGACAGGTTTATGTAAACTTGAGCAATTTATTTAATGTGATTTTTCTGTTTGTTTGAATCCCATCTAGTTGGAAGAGAAGCTGAAAGAAAAAGTCGATAAAGTCCTGACTGAGAGAATCAATCTGACCGGGGAGATGGATACTTTCAGCACGTACGTGACCACTGCAGAGTAGTATTTTATAGTATAATAATGAGGCGTGTTTGAATAGTCTTTTAATGGTGTCCATTTTACGTTTTCACAGTGTCATCTCAAACAGCATCCAGCTACTAGTGCAGGATCTGGATGCTGCCTGTGACCCTGCTTTGTCGGCTATGAGCAAGGTTAAACACATGCTTGGATGATGCAATGGAAATCGCACTAAATCTGACTGTTATCATGTATTTACAGCAGAAACTTTTAATTATTTTTACTGAAGTACACAGTTAAAAGATAGTCTTACTCTGAAAGTAACTTTTGCTCCCTGCAGTAAATTGATAAATGTAACTGTGCAAAAAGAGGCACCGATGTCTCAGCTCTTTCCTGTGGTCCTCCTCCTCCTCTTCTTCAGATGCCGTGGCAAAGCGTGGAGCACGTGGGGGACCAAAGTCCTTACGTCACGTCAATCATCATGCACATTAAACAGAACGTCCCAATCATAAGAGACAACCTTGCCTCTACGCGCAAATACTTCACTCAGTTCTGCATCAAATTCACAAAGTAAATCCTCAAAAACCCATTTATCACACATTTAGAAGTTGAAAAACACCCCAGTTCTAAAGTTCTTTCTGCATCTTTTTCTTTTAGTTCTTTCATTCCTAAATTCATCAACCACCTGTTTAGATGTAAGCCTATCAGCATGGTGGGAGCTGAACAGGTGGGCTTAACTGTCAAACCGCTTTTCTTTTTTTTGTTTTTCTGAGCAATGATCTACACTACAAGGTTTTAACATTGACTGTATGTGAACTCCTCCACCAGCTGCTCCTCGACACTCACTCTCTGAAAACCGTCCTGTTGGATCTGCCCTCCATCGGCTCCCAGGTCCTCCGCAAGGCGCCTGCCAGCTACACAAAGATAGTGGTGAAAGGCATGACTCGAGCAGAAATGATCCTTAAGGTGAGGAGTTTGGGGGGTGTAGAAGAGTGTCTTCAATGCCAACTGGTTCGCTTCTGCACCGGCATTTTCTGTCTATGCCGCTTTTAATTGCAAATAAATAGAAGTTATGAATAAAAGCCAATCTCGCCTCCCTTTGAAGACTTTTAGAAAAACACTCAACCTTGCGTCTAAGGCCACTAGAGATTAATCTAAACAGTTTACCTTTCATGTTTAAACTCAGCCTGAACTTGGATCGTTTTAGCTGATGGGCTCTCCTGAGAGTTTCAGCTTAACTATAAACACAAGATTTTCAACTTGGAGTTGAGTAAAAACCAACTCTTAGGAGACTCTAAATATTTTATAGCATTAACCTCAGTTACAAAATCCACATGAACCGTTTTTATAAATGTAAGTGGTTTATTTCTTTTTGGAAAAAATGTGAGGCTATGCAACAATTCTTGGTATTTTCACCAAGAATTGTCAGAAATATCTGACTGGATTTATCAATGGATGGTCCGTCTTGTTAAAGTTACTTGATGAGGTCAACTTTAAATGTTTTCTTGAATGAGTCACTTGAGCAGCACCTAGTTTATTTTGGGCAGAACAGCCCTTTAATTGCTCCTTTAAAGCGCTGCACAACAGCTTTTATGAGCATGTTTCACCAAAATAACTCATCTCACCTGAGGCAAGGAGAGAACATGACAAACAGACCTGGTTTAATGAAGGAGGAACGGGCCGGCGCAAAAACCCATATCCCCAAAGCCTGCCTGTTACTGAGTCAGCAGAGAAAGCGAGGGAAAACAAGAAACTCACAAATATATAGTCTTCCATGTTGGAAGTTGTTTACAGTTGAGAGGGCAATCACAGGATTCAGCCATTTTGCCTCCCCTCGAAATTACCTTATGAGACTCTTGGGGACACTGGTATGTGGCTGGCAAAGCTTAACCCCACCCTAATTAGCAGCCTCATGAGTGTAGAAAAATGCACATGCACCCAGAGGACATGACAGATCTCCTCTCTTTCTTCCCCTCTCAGTGTTTACAGCCCTGCTCTAACCATGCTGTCCTGCTTTTACAGTAAAACTGTGGCAAACTTTAATGACCACTGCTAAACTTTATCTCTGATTCAGATATTTAGAACGCTTAACTTCTGTCTTGGATGCCTAGTCTAACAACCACTTGTCATTCATTATGTTTGCTTTTGGTCAATGCAGCTCGTCTAGAAGCAGCTTTTGTTCCTCAGAAGACAGTCCTTAATAAATAAGTTTCCTCTCATCTTCCTTGCATTAAAAATGATATTTAGAAGGATTTGATGGCATTCATTCCTGCTCACTTTTTTCTAGTTTGTTTTTCTAAATTCTGATGCCAGAGGGCCCCATTCAGCTGGAATGAATCTTTGTGTTTGTGTTAAACTCTCACTCATATAGATGACACTTAACAACGCCTTTGGCTTAATGTATTACAGAAACATGAGGGGTGATAAAGAGAAAACAAATGATAATGGAAACAAACAGGTTTTTACACTGGAGGATGGTTGACAGATTTTTTAGGGGCTTGAATGATGTTCATGGTTTTTATACTTTGGACAAATGTAGTCGTTATTTAAAAGAAAGAAAATGTGTCACTTCAATCAAAGTTTAAACACCTTTCAAACATAAAGACAAAAGCACCTCACTTTGTGAGAACTAAAAATGATTCTGCCCCAAGGGGAGAATTAGATTTTTAAAAATGGTTGTGGTGCACTCCACTGTATTATAAAATAAAATATAACATATAAGCATATAAAGACAATATGTTTAACATCAATCTTTAGTGTAAAATAATGCATGACACAAAATTATAACTATGGAAGTTTTCTGTTTCATCAGATTCTGATTTTTTAAACTGAACAGAATAACTTCTATAGTAACTACCCTGAAGTAATAGATGACATGAATACGTAAAAGTAAAAAAGTGTACCAATATGATACTTTAATCATGAAAATCTCTAAACTATCATAACATAGAGTTTTAAGCCTTATCATGTCAGTTCAAACTTGGTTAATAGTAGAAATGTAAGAATATAATCAGAGGCAATTCCCAAACTCAGGATTTGACGCTTGCCTGTCAAAGACCACACAATCTGTATTGAAGGGGCAAACATAAAAATAACATTTTCAGATTCATAGAAATTTGCCACAAGTAGCTTTCATAATAATCAAACAAGCAAACTACACAGAAGGGAGAAAAACGTTTTTAACCAGACATTTAAAGTCTTTATTTCTGTTTTCAAGTTGCATCAATTTCTGGTAGGAACTCCTTGTTTGATGTCCAAACCCCTAGTGGTGACATTATGAACTGCCTCTGGTTTAAGTTATTGTTTAAAACAAACTGAAAGTCTCAAGCAACAGAACACAGTGGGCATGCGACAGGCATGTACTTAAATCTGCATTTAGCCTATGGTGTTCACACTGGGCAAGCAGGGGGGGATTATTTTTCATTTTCTACTGTTTTCTAGCTCATGTCTGCCACCTACAGCTGGAAGAGGCTTAGTGCAAAGTGGTGCAAATCTTGCTCCAGGCTTTCTCTTTCACAGCTCTCTTCCGATATATGGCTCTGTTGTGATAACAGACTTGTCATAGAATTCCAGCTGGGGACAAACTCCACTTCTTAATTTCTCCTCCATGATTAATTTTCAAACGGTTGGCAGTAACGTAAATTAAAGGGAGTCTCATCCATTGGTCTTTACCGAATCATAATACCTGATTGGTGAAAATTCAATCTGGTTTAACTTGCCATGTGCGTTCTACATTCTTTATGTAGAGTCAATTCCCGCATGAACGCAGGAATTTTGAGCCCAAAACGCACATTTACACAGACTTTTCATTGAGAGTGGTTGCTTGACCCTCCAGTAAATCTGGCATCCATGCTTTTGTGTCCTCCTGTATTTTTCCTGACCCCCAACTCTGTTAGCAGCAGACGGGGAGCTTGGCCTCTTGTGGGGTGTGTCTAGTTGGAGCAGTGATATTTAACCTCCTGAGATCCATCCCCTGGGGTAAATATGGTTAAGAAGAGTTCTTTTTAATTTTGTGGACCCGTAAAAAAGGAAGAAAAAGAAACAATTGTAAAGAGCTACAGATTTCTTACAGGTTTCTCTTTCTTGATTTGTTTTGGAAAAGTGGTTCTCCACAGGCAGTTGTTTTCACCATGGGATAAAGACTGCATAAGAGTCTAAAACACAAACCAGGGGAAAAAAGGTCTGGACTGAAGTTTCTTCTTGCTGACCTTGAATCATTTCAAATGGCGCTCCATGCAGCTGTAGTTAAATTAAGCTTAATATCTCTGTGAAACATCTTTTGGAGATAAAGTGTCACTTTGTGCATTTTTTATGTTACCGTACTTTAAAACAGCCTATGTGTTGGTTCTGTTATTGAAGTTTGGTTCCAACTTTTGGCATGTCCACATACAGGGACATCTCATCTGCTCCCTACGTCTAATAAGGGCAAACGGCTGAAAAATAAACACAGTAGTGTAAGTTTTGGTTGTTTTCAACAAACAATTCATCCCTGAGAAGTAGATATCAGAATATTTGCCATCAGTCTGGTTGAGCCAAGAGTTCTGTAAGCCAGTTGTTACGTTCAAAGCGCATTGGACTGTTATTTTTTTCTGTACAGAAGGCTTCTCCAACCCATGCAAACCTTGTGAGACGTGGCTGTTTTCCACACTTGCCCAGCCCTCAACAGCTTCAGCCTTCTCTCCCTCCTCTGAAGTTTTCTTCTGGGGAGCATTTCAAAGACAGTCCCCATCCCCACCCTTGCTCAGCTTGAATGTTTCTCTCTCTCTCTCTCTCTCTCTCTCTCTGTCTTTAAACCCATTTTTGCTCCACATTTACCCTCTCCATTCTTTGGCTTTTTAAAAAGTCCCTTCAGGCTTTCCCTTGGACCTTTGCCAGCGCAGTTGCTAAGTAAATCACTCAGTCAGCAGGGCCGGCAAGAAGGCAGAGAATTCCACAGAATGCTGCACATCCCATTCTAGCTTTTCCTGTGCTTTCGGCTCTAAATGCAGCTCCTCGTATACATTTTAGCATAAATAAAATATGTTTACAGATAGGACCATTTTTTGCAGTGACGCGCATGGCTGGATTAAGTGGGGTTGTCAGCTATTTGGGGCTCCAAAAGAAAAAAAAATAGTAACCATCCCTGTTTCTCCCTTTTCCATTTAAAAAAAAAGTAATATTTTATTTGCAGAGGTTTGTTTTTTTCTCATTTTTGAAGAATTAAAGAAAACTCTTGCCCACTCATATGGTGCTATTTCTGCGTAAAATCCTAAAAACCCAACTAGCAGAAGAATCGCCAGTTTTAGTCTTACTGCAACCATAACAGGTGTTTTTCTTTTATTTATTTGTTTTTATCTAGCTCTCTCATCTGGCCCATAACCAGACCATGTAGGATCATTTCCAAAAAATCCCCTGGGCTCATCCCACGATGTCTGAAAGCAAACTGAGCTCTGAACTGTTTTTCACAGGTGGTGATGGCTCCACATGAACCCCCAGTGGTGTTTGTTGATAACTACATCAAGCTCCTGGCTGATGGCAATCCTGAGACTTTCCAGAAGGTTCTGGATATGAAAGTAGGTCACAATTAAGTTCTCCAAAGCTGTGGGAAAGGTCTTCACTTTTCTATGCAGAGATCCTCATCCTCTGTGTAAGAATTAAAGACCACAAACGGTGGCGATTTCTTTTGTCCAGAAATTATTTTTCAAAAAAGGTTCATTTTCTGCTTTTTTCATACCTCATTTTTTTAAGGGAAAGAAAATTGTTCCCAAAAAATGTCAAAAACTTACTTTGTCATCATTTTTATTTATAAAGCAAAATCTTTCTATTTTTCAGAAGAATACTCCAATACGTATTAATGAAATTCAGAAAGGAATCTTTAAATCCTTTTTTGGTTGGGAAAATAGTAAAGCTAATTTGTTTTGTCTGTATTGCACCAATTTAGGAACGTTTTTCACCCTGACTTGCCATAACAGGTTTTTATTCTTACTTTACTAAGTCAAGTCCTTTCATTTAGTACAGTCCATTTCTTAACCTGATTTGTTTTTCTTTTTGTAAATCTACATTTCAGACGGGAAACTAAACCTTACATAATGTTGCATCTTTCTTCACTACGTTTTCTTCCGCTTGTTTTCTTAACTGCAGTGCTCTTTGAGATAAGTAGAGGAAGTAGTTGCAGAAATACTTCAAATACAAGTACTTGCATATGAGCGCAGTCACTGCTTTTTGATTGTTCTTGCCTGATGTGATGCACAGGCATAAACTGCATAAAGATCCTAACCTGTCGTGTGAAGCTTTTTCCTTCCCTCCTCTTTCTTTCCAAGTTTTATCAGTTTAATTCACATCATACCTAGCCCTAACCAACGTGTTTTTCTACTTCTGTTCCAGTTTTGTACACTAAACACATGTGTGTCTGCAGGGACTGAAGCGCAGTGAACAGAGCAGCATGTTGGAGCTGTTCAGACAAAGGCTGCCCACTCCACCCTCTGGGAACGACGGCGGCCCCTCTCTGTCTTTTAGCGCCCCCACTCCTGAACAAGAGTCCTCTCGGATCCGCAAACTAGAGAAACTCATCAAGAAGAGGCTGTGAACACAACCCTCTTCCTCACAGACAGCTGCTGATGTATGAAGGACTGAAATAAAAGCATCCCAAAACATAGACTACTACAGTAAAGGACATCCCTATGAGAGCTAAGAAGCAGACTAGATGAAGATCCAAAAATATTGAATTAATAAGTGTAGTATTGTTATTCCGTTCTCCTTATTTATTTATTCACCTTTTTTCAAATGGTAATCATTAGACAGAAATGTGGATGTTTAAGGACAACGTTTGGAAAAGGATTCCAGTCTCTTAGCAATGAAATTGGAAAAATGGATGGAGGCTGAAACTATGAAAGAAAATAATATTGCTAATAACAGATACAAAGATTAGGGTCATTTTAATTAAAAATATAAAAGCTAAGGGATACAAGAAAAGCCTCATACATCCAAATGAAAGGCAAGGCGGTCAAAGCAATGTTTGAAAACAGCTTAAAAGGAACTAATATTACATCATGAATTATTTATTTGCCTTTTTTTTTCTGGTGTTTTGTCAGTTTTAGTTCTTTCTACTGATGTGGCCTTCAGCCGCTTTGCAGATTTCCATCTGAAAGATCATTTTTGCTGCATTCAGTGAACATGAAGGATTTTAGACAAAAAGAGCAGGTTCACTGACTTCTGTCGCTGAAAATCATTTGAACAGCCTGTGGATGGACGATGAGGAAACTTCCTTGGCAGCTGGTTGCTGTTTCATGTGCAAAATACTTGTGTAATATTTCCACTTCATCTTAAGACACTAAGAAGTCAGAGTTTTGCTCTGAAAGCTTCTGCCTTCTTCCTTATTGTGCTGCATGTAATTCACAATCTGAGTCTGACGTTTTTCTCAAGATTCTAGTCCTTGAAATAAACGTTATTTGATTTGGTTAAAAACTGTTGACTTTTTTTATTTCTGTTCTTTTAACATGACATGCATCATAGATGTTTGTACTTTTCATGTTTTGTTGATGCTTTTTGGACCTATTGACACATAATCTGAATATTTACCCAAAAAAAAAAATTCCTCAGCACGTTTGGCTGCATGGCTTGAATTATTTCATCAGTGATTCTCATTCTGTCTTTGTTGGTAGGATGTATTTTGTGTTTTTCATTCAAATACCCCCTAATCCAGCACAAAGCATTATGAGGTTGGTACAATTCATTAACAAACTGCAAAAGCTTGTGGAGCAATTAAACGTTATTAAAAGAAAAAAATTAAGGCCTGCATAATTTTTTTTTATTTTTATTTTTTATAAACTCTGTTGGACATGGAGGCCTGAAATTATCTGGGTGTGATTACAGTAGGGGTGTCATCTGGCTCCAAGCCCCTAAAGTGCTTAGAAAACCAACATATTATATCACGTCATATATCTTTATATCTATCTTCGCCTTTAAACTATCCGAGATATCTTATAAATGCTCTTCCTAACATAATGTTTACCGGGCTTGGGACAGGCACAAGCAGGACACTAACTTGTGCCCTGTTGCAGCATTTATCTGTGTTTTGTCTCTTTTCTTTTTTGATAAATTTGCTTTGTGGGCCATCATCTTTTGGGGGAGGGGGAGGAGGGCATTACCCCCACCCCCCTTGCCCATGCCTACATCCGGCCTTTCCACGGGGGGGGGGGGGGGCAGAAAAAGTCCCAGCCGGAGGCTGCAGCCAATCAGGAGCTGCAAACCTCCGCGAAAGGCGTTTCCTTTCCTGTGTTTGTGGCTGCAGAAACCCCCGCGGAGCGGAGGGGAGGGGCTGGGAGATTAAAGGCGAACCAGAACCAACCTGGACTCTTTCGCGCCTCCTGAAGCAGTTCGGGGGTCTGTGTTTGCGTGAGGAGGACCGGGACCAGGACAGGGTCCGGCTGTCGCGTGGGGGTCTAGCACGGGGGCTGCAGCTGCATGTGGACGTGCAATAAAATAATCTCGGCGGGTGGAACTGTTTTACGCAACGTGGGGTCTTGCCCGCTGGACTTTTGTAACTCCTAACGAGAAATGGTCGGCAGGCTGAACTTCCTGAGTGCGTGTGAAGAAGGAGACCCTCTGGCAATGAGCTGCAGCCGGGCTGAACGGGGACTGGATAGCCCGGACTCCGGGCTGCCGCCGAGCCCCAGCCCGAGCGCCTGGCTGCCGCCTGCGTGTCCGGAGAAAGCCCGCGGTTCGAGCCCGGTGTCTGAGGATGAAGGAAAGGGCTCTTTGGTAAAACCCACACAAAAAACGATAAACATACATATTTAACTCTTAGGGTTCTTACATATTACTATTTTACTAAAACTTCAAGTCCTCCTTTGGTGTGTTTTATGTCTTTGTATTCTTCTTCCAGACCTCCAGTTCCACTCCTGCACTTCTCCCTCAGCTGCTGCCTCTGTCCTTTGGTGAAGGCATTGCACTTGATCCGCTGCCCTCAAAGGAGCTCAGGTGGGTTGACTGGCATGGTGGCTCCTAGGATGGAGGAAAACCAGTTGCTCATTGCTTCTTTTTTTTCCTCCTCCACAGATACACATCATCTCTGCTCTACGACTCAGACCGCCACTTCATCCAGAACGTGACCTTCCAGCCGCTGGGTCAGGGTCTGGACTCCTGCAGGCAGACCATCGTGGCCATGTCCCACAGCACCTGGCGCCACTACAAGACCCACTTAGTGTTCCAGCCACGCCAGCGGCCCCAACACTACAGGACAACCACCATCATCTACCCTAAGAGAACCAGTACCGCCTATACAACCGAGCTGAGCTACGACTCCCGCCGAACAGCCAGACGGCGCTTCCTGTCCAGTGTGGAGCTGGAGGCGGCCGGCAGCAGAGAACCACCTCAGTAAAAGTGGAGTTTAGGGGTCAGAGCAGAAGGAGGAGGCCCCCCCCCCCCCCCCCCACTGTCCCCTGAGGTTGCACTGAAGCCAGACTTGTGGCGTGACTTCCTTCCTTCCTGTCATCCTCTCTACCTTCATCCTCAAAACAGCCACCATCATCGTCTCTGCAGTTGCATCTGACTTTTTTTTAATGATGAGGTGCAAAACGGTTGCATTTTTATTCTTAAAACCCCATGCTTTTAAGATGCCTCTGCCACTGACCTGCTGTTTTGTCTTCAGGGTTTTACATTTTTTGTCATGCCGTGGGGTGGTAAACCAGGATTTTTATTATTGTTTTATTTTTTCTGGATTTATATCAGATTTATATTTATGAAATAAAAAATGAAGTTATAAGTATTTTGGTTTGTTAAAGTTTCTAAACCTCTACTTTAATAAAGAAATATAAGGAATATGAGAAGCTAATCTTGTTTAAACGTATGTGCAATGCTTGTTTTAAGGAGTGTAGCATAACAGTTTTTAAAAGCTTTTTAGATCTTGTTGATTTTATATAATGCAAAGGAAAATGCTAATAAAGGAAAGTGTTTAATAAATGGTTACCCAACAGCCCTCCGTTAAAATACCTTTAGTTATGACGCTGTGTTTTGCAATTGTGTTTCTTTTTTTCTTCTAAATAATAGCAGATGATTTAAGAGTCCTTCCTTAAAATTTATATATACATATTATTGTTTGCCAAAAGCTTGAAATAAAGTTGGGCTTTTTTTCAGTTTGTGTAACACCTTGTGTTTTTTAACAGTTACACATATCCTCATGGTCTCTAGTGCGCATATGAAAAAGCTGCTTTTTTTCTGAGCTCAAATTGTTGTCCAGAGTATTTTTGGAGATGACAGAGTAAAGGTCTGAGGTAAATCTCCTTGAGGATCTCTTGTCAACAGACGCACGGCTCCCTGAACCCAACAACCTGCTGTCTGTTCATTTATTCACATACATACTCTTCTTGCCCTGTGTAGGGGATGCTGGAGCCTATCTCGGTTAAGATGATGGCAGAAACTGGGAGAAATAAGCAATCAAATTGGCATGTAAATGTAGCATCTGAGAAAACCAAGACATCTGCATTTATCTTGAAAAGAAAAAATGAATTAGAAACACAAAAAGGCAGGCAGTTTAAATCAAATGTGTTTTCTTATATTTACTATTGGGAGACAAAGGGAAATTCATGACCTTTTACTACAAAAATTGGAAGCAAAAGCTCTACTGCACAGAAACCTAGAGATGTTTTTGTTTTGTGGGAGGAAGAAGTGCCTGAATAAAAGAGGGAAATTGTAAACTCCAAACAGAAAAGACGGTCAGGATTTGAACCAGGGCCTTCTGCCTGTCAGCCAGTCAATAATACAATACTCTTCAATCATCTTTTGATCTATTGTAAAAGCGTGCCCAGTGGTCTATTAATTAAGATCATGCTGTTTTCAGCCAAATTCTAAAAAATATGTGTCATTTTCTAGGACTCAGTTTCTGCATAGCGGCAGGCAGGAGTTCATTCCAAATTCACCTCTAAGTTGTGGGCGGGACAATTGCTGCAATGTAAACCTGTGCTCATATCCTATCAACCCTTTGTTTACAATCTCTTGTTTACAACCCAGACCCAACATTACAGGAGCAAGCCACAAAACGCCAAGCGACGTTGGAGCTATCCAGCTATACAGTTTTGAGCCAGATAGCAGCTCAGACAAGGAAATCCATTTGTCTACTGTCCACTGGCTACCAATCACACACCGGATTACATACAAAATACTTCTCCTGACTTTTAAATCCATCCACAACCTTGCTCCATCATATCTATCAGATCTTGTTCATGTGGCCATTCCCACCCATACCCTCAGATCCTCCTCCTCCCTTCATCTAGATGTCCCCACTGCTCGCCTTGTCACTATGGGGGGCAGAGCATTCAGCTGTTCTGCCCCACGGCTCTGGAACTCTCTACCTCCGGACCTCAGAAACATTGGGTCTCTCTCTCAATTTGCCAAAAAACTGAAAACTCATCTTTTCCAACTCGCCTATTCCCCCCCGATAACTTCCTATTTCTGGGCTATTTATATGTATATTTTATTGTGTATTCGATTCCTTTTATTTTATTTTCACTTTTTTGTACTGTACGGCGACCTTGGGTTCCTAGAAAGGTGCCTAACAAATAATTAAATAAAATAAAATAATAATTATTATTATTACAAATGGATGCATAGAGCAGAGCAGGGAGCTTTTGGCCCGCTAACTGTAGTTTGTACATCACAACTGCAAGTTTTCCTTTGCTCCTGATTCACCATGCTTTGAATAAAGAAATACTCAGAAACACATTGTTAATCTTAATTTTCAAGAACATGTTAAAAACACCCAAAACGCTATTTTCATTGGCGTGGGTCTTTAAACTTTCTCCCTTAGATATGCTTGCATTAGTTTTAGAAAAGGGTTTGGGATGTCGTGTCCAACAACTGACTGCAGCAAAGAAGTGAAGCGTTTTTCATAACCCTTGTGCTATCCTAGGCACTTTAACATTGGGAGTTGGGTCATCTAGACCCACTAGACAGTGCACTGAACCCTTTTTCTTCAATGATTTTTGATCTTCACTGGTGTCCATGGATTACATGAAATCTTTCCACCTTTATCCACCTTTGTCATGGTAGGGAGAACACGTCAAAGGGTGGGGTCATCTAAGATAGCACAAGGGTTAAATGTCTAGGTAAAAAAATGATTTCAAGGACTAAGACTTTCACCTTCACATTTTTATTTTTCACAAGGCAACCCTTTGAAAATGTTTGATTGAAATGTGAGGCGTTTTTAGGCAAACTGAAGCGAGCCACTGGCACTGACATCTTTTTTTGACTCAGGCTGAGGTTGATAAAGAGCTGCAGGATCCACTTAACTGTTCTTTGGGACTCTGAGGCTGACACCATCTGCTCCTGAAGCCTTGTTACTGTAACTCTCTTCATTTACCACTTTCCCTGATGTTTGGAGACAGACAGGGGGCAGTGGGAGGCAACTGTGAATGGAGATGATGCAAGTGTTTTAGAAAAAAAAAAGCTGAGCTTCAGAATGAAGCTGAAGGGGTGTGACAGGTAAGCGGTGGGCTCTGTAGACACTGAAGTATGTCCCGCTGGAGACAGAGGAGGATGCTGAGCTAGCACACAGCTCAGCTTATTGGCTTATCCTGGCACTTTCTGAAGCTTCCATCAATCTTTGTTTAAAAACTTTAATTTCGTTGCTGTTGTTGTTTGCTCTTCAAATTTTCCCTTAAGAATGTCTAAAATAGCACTTTGCTGTTCATTATAGAGTAATGGTCAATCTAAAGAATTTGAAACAATGACAAATCTGCTTTTACATTTAGAAAAAATGTCCTTTAAATTTCCAGTTCTACAATTGTACTACAGTCCCATCTTGTGGCTGGATTAGGTGAATGCACGATGTTTGCTGGGTGTCTAAACTAACTTTGACACTACAAGAAATGGGGAAAAGGGGGGTTCCAACTTTGACGCCCAGTTTGTTATTCATTTGGTTTTGCCCTAATATTTATTTTTAAGTGGGACACATTTTTTTGCATAGTTATATTTTTATTTATGTTATGTGTGGATTTTCAGTTTCCGGTATATATCCTACTCCTTAATCTTTATTTTTATTATTTTATTTAACTTAACCTTGGCATTAGGACCAGACAGCAAAGTAAGAATTCATTGTGCAAGGAAACCCGTTTCTTACTGTGAATATGACAGTTAAACCCTTTGAATCTTGAATTTTCAGCTCACAATTTTATATGCTTTCTTTCTTTTATGCTTTTTTTTAATTAAATGCTACATTGATCCAATTTAGAAGTTAATATTTTTATAAGTAATGACATGTTTTAATAATTTGTTAGCTGTAGTTACAAAGAATTTCTTAGCTGGCAAACACACCAATCAATTAGCACTTTACAGTAGCTATTGGTGAACAACAACTTCTAAAATGAATGTTAAATATTGAAATAGTCATTATTTATATATATCAAAAAGGAAAAGCAGAAAGGAAATGATAGCAGGAAGTGCAAAGGAATGTTACCAATTAAAGGTTGCTCATGTTTGCTAAAAAACAATCTAACATTATCTATAAATGGCCAATAATAGTAATAAGCATAACAATAATAATCACAGTAATATAATAATAATAATAATGTCCTTTTTTAGACTCAACTAGACTCATAGTTTAAGAGTAAATTAAAACAATATAAATGAACAAATAAAATAAATTTCAGAAACTATTTATTTATTAATTTTACAAATCCAGCTGGAATATATTAGAATATCCATGGATGCGTCGTTAAAGTCAGTAAAGTAATAATTTGATTTGTTTGATTTTGTTTTTTTCCTCAAAATAAATGCTGAATTGTAGATTTTCCCACAGAACTTGAAGGCAGCATGACGTTGCAAATAATCGTTCTTTCTTTCTTTTTTGTTGAAAATAAAAATAGTTTTTTTTATTTCTTTTTAGTATCGCACAATCTTGCATAGTTTAAAATCATTTTAAAATTATCTGAGAAATTTAAAAAAGTTTAATTTTTTTAACCACGTGGGGTGTGACGCAAAAGTTCATAGGTGAAACACGCCCACTTCTCCGTCCGTGGCATGGTGTGTGGTGCTTTAGGTAAGCATTACGACTGATGTGAAGTAATGACAGCAACATCATTTGTTCTTGTGCGAAAAATATTTATTTGAGATTGTGAAGCTAGCTTGTGGCCAACAATGAAGACTGCCTCTGGAAACACGAGCATCATGGACATGTTTGAAGAGGGAAAAGTGGTGAAGATTTGTGCCCCAATGGTTCGATATTCAAAGTAAGTGGTTGTTGTTGTTGTTGTTCTTTGCTTGTGCTTAACTGTAACTTTGGGAGTTCAGTTTTCATCCTCTGATTTCACCATCCAGGCTGGCCTTCAGGTCTTTGGTCAGGAAGTACAGCTGTGACGTGTGTTTCACCCCCATGATCATTGCTGCAGATTTCTTGAGATCCGTCAAAGCCAGAGACAGCGAGTTCACCACCAACAAAAGTCAGTTCTTATTGTGGACCAGCAGCTGCTGCTCTAAATGCCTCATTTCATCAGTATACCACTGTCAGCTATGCTGTATGGGACATGATGATGATAAATGGTGTTGCTTTTGATTTCAGGTGACCGGCCCCTAATTGTCCAGTTTGCTGCCCAGGACCCCCAGACTCTGGCTGATGCAGCACGTGTGGTGGCACCCTTTTCAGATGGAGTTGACCTCAACTGCGGATGTCCTCAGAGGTGCCACCAATAGCTGAACTGCAACATTTTTTTGTTTTGTTTGTTTCAGTTTGTTCCTGTAGCATGAATTCATTCATTCTGCTTATTTGTCGTGTTTTCTTTGTGATTCTCCATATTCAGAGCATGTGTAAAAACTCACTCTGATCATCTTTTGGTATATTTTAAAAGCGTTCCCAGGGGTCTTTTAATTATGATCGTGCTGTTTCTAGCCAAAATAAAAATAAAAATGTGTTGTTTTCTCTGAGATAGTTTCTGCAGAGCGGCAGGAGTTCAATAGAAACTCACCTCTGAGTTGTGGGTGAGGCACAGAGTAAGCTATCCCCCATTTCCCTTTATTCATCTGTTTACACTCGCTCCTGCCAGCTTACAGCACCTAACAACCTCAACCTAACATTAGTGGCGCAACAACAATGGCGAGCAATATTTGAGCCACCCAGTCGTATAGTTTTGAGCCAGATGCCAGCTCAGATGAGAAAAATGAAGACGTTAATGGCTCTAGTCGTCTATAATCGAACGCATCAGAATGGAGCGGAGCAGGGGGCTTGTGACCCACCCATCGTATTCTCTACTTCACAAAGAAGCATGTTTTTTGGTCTGCTCCTGATTCACAACAATTTCACCATCATTTATTTATTTATAAAGCATCTTTCACCCTCAGCCAAGGAGGCCCACAGTGCTGTACATATGGAGGACAAAACATTGTACAATCATAAAACATAAAAGAAATAAAAGCATAAAACTAAATTAAAACATTGTAGAGACATGCATAGAAAAGAATAAAAAGGATAAGACCAATTTAAAAGAGATTAAAGCCAGCATAATAACAGGGCTAGGCTGATGCTAACAAAATTGAATAAAAAACTACTCAGAAATGCAACTTTAAGTTTTGATTTTTGTTATACATGTCTTCCACCATCAGAGAAATGCCACAAGAACATGTTAAAAACATACAAGGCAGTGGTTTGGACATTACTTACTATAAAAAAATGTCAAGTTATTGTGTCTGACCATCCTGTTCTCCAATAATGGCTGCTGCTGGCCCAGTTTTCAGGTGTCCAACTCCAGGCCTTGAGGGCCAGTATCCTACATGTTATCTAGCTACCCTGCCATTGTTGCCTTTTATTGGCTAAACACACACGATGCAGATAATCAAAAAACTGCAGGACTCTGGACTGGGTTCTGGCCCCTCTGGTGTAGATAATTCCAGATTCTGATGATACAACATATCTTATTTAGCTGCTGGAAAACCAGACAGGCTCTAGAGGACTAATGTTATACTGTTGTTGTTGTTTTAGCCATCTTCTTAGTATATGCTTATTTCATTTATGGAATGAAGTTTGTGGTTTTTTCAGATGGGCAATGTCAGCTGGCTATGGCGCCTGCCTCATCAACAAGCCTGAACTTGTTGAAGACATGGTGAGACATGTCAGGAACCAAGTGGACAATCCAGACTACACAGTATCCATCAAAATAAGGTAAACCCTAAAATGTATAACTGATATATATCATAGAAAAAGACACACTAGGTTTACGATCAGTTTATGTCGGACGATAATCAAATAATTCATGTTCTATTAGCTATAACTGGATTGAATTTTTACATATTCAGTCATTTTTAATGATTAAAAACTATTTAACTTTTTCATATGTTGCAACAATGCGACTCATTTTTAAAAATTATTTTTACATATTTGCCAACAATATTTTGTAGACTTCATGGACTGTAGTTGGTGTTGCTGCTTTTCCTTTTGGCTGTTTCTCTTAGAGGTTGCCACAGCAGTTCATCCCATCCCAGTTCCTCATCTAACCCTATCGTCTGCTTCCTCCTCTCTCACACTAACAACTCTCCTGTTTTCCTGTAGGTCTCCTTTCTAGTAGCTCCAGCCTCAGTATGCTTTTAGGAACCTAATCATTGTTCCTCCTATGAACATCTCCAAACCATCTCAGCCTGCTCCCCTGCATTAATCTCCAAAGACAGGAACTGTCCCTCTGATGTATTCATTTCTAATCCTGTCTATCATTCCCAAAGAGAACCTCAATGTCTCAACTTTTCTGCCTCCTGGCTCTGAACCTAACATGGGTGCTCTCATCAGTCCACGGTGTTACGAAGCAGTTCTGCTCCCACAGGATTCACAAAGACTTGAGGCAGACGGTGGATCTGTGTCAGAAGGCCGAATCAGCCGGCGTATCGTGGATAACAGTCCACGGCCGTACAACAGAGGAGCGCCACCAGCCGGTGCACTATGATGCAATAAAGACCATCAAAGACAGTGTATCTGTCCCTGTCATTGCCAATGGAGACATCAAGTGCCTCCGCGATGTGGAGTCCACTCACCAGCACACCGGAGTCAACGGTATGTTCGCTGAAAGTGAAAATCAAGTAAAAGTACTTTGTGCCAGGATCCACAGGAAAACAATATTTCTTTGTTTTATCCTTAGGAGTGATGGCCGCACGTGGGTTGCTAGCCAACCCTGCCATGTTTGCTGGATATGAGGACACTCCTTTGCAGTGTATATGGGACTGGGTGGACATTGCTGTTGAGCAAGGCACTCCATTTTCCTGCTTTCACCACCATCTCATTTACATGCTGGAGAGAGTTAGCTCCCAGCCTGAGAGAAAGGTGTTCAATTCTCTGTCCAGTACCTCTGCAGTAATAGATTACCTCCACAACACCTATGGGTCAATTCATGACCCAGACACACAAATCTGTCCATTTTGAGGTTTTCTTTTGAAGCATATTGTTATTGTGTCAAATAAAGGTGCAATTTTGTTACATTCATTTCTTGTTTTTCACAGCTTGAGTTTGTGTATTGAGTCAAAAAACCAAACGATCTGGAAATTTCAATTGAAAATTTATTTTCTTGTGGTAATGATTTCAATAATTTCTTAGTATTTTAATCATAAAGGTGCATTTAAAGAATTTATATATTTTTACATTAACAATCGGCCAACTTTTATTTTGGTTAATTTAAGACCAACTAGAGCTCACATCCTGTTCATAACAGATATTTTTGTGGTCATTTTTTGTATGCCAAAATAGCGAATCATAAGTTAAGTTACAGATATAAAAATAACTACAATTGTTATGTTTTAACTTGGACTCATCATAACAAATGACAAATTGTTACAAATGCAGCCACGGCGCGCCTTCTCTTTATGCAATTACTACCCTGTTAAATATTTTAATTCCCAAAGATCCTGAAAGGATATTGACATCAGCTGATTATTTTGCACCAATCCTGTAGAAACCTTTACATATGTATTTTGGACTTACGCACATTCTGGTCTGGTGTTTCAGACCTGCTACAAAAATATGTTCTCCACGTTTCTTTTTGTTTTAAACATACGGATTTTGGATTTTTGAAAGACAAGTTAGCAAATATTTTCTACTTAATTTAGTTAATTTTCACTTCGGTCAACTATTTAATTCATAAATGTAAATAAACAAATGAAAAACCTTTCTTGCCCAGTTCTATCTGTGAATTTAAAAAGTCTGCTGAATGTATTAAAAACCCAGAGAATTTAAAGGCTTTAAAAATGCGGACATATTTGAAAAATACGATTAAATTATTAGTGATTTATAGGAATATGGTCTGTCATTTTTTATTTTATTATTTTAATTTATTGCTGTCTTCCCTTGGCAGCTTTGATCTGTTTTGTGTGTTTTATAAAACTGTCAAAATTGCTAATAAAGTCTTTTGAAAAAAAACAAAAAAAAAACATCTCTGCTAAACATGCCCACCACGGGGCGTTTCACCACTATGTGACGTCACGTCACGGTAGTGAAAGAAAAAGCATTTAAAGAGGAAATGTTATTATGACTATTGTTCCTGTCATACATTTTAAATGTAAATAAAGGCAAGTATCACGTTTGCTGATGCTTTTCTCAGACACAATTAGTATATATATTTGTGCAATTACTCATATTCTAATTTTATTTTTAAGAACACGTACCCAATAGCGTTTGATAAACACGTTAATCAAAAATATAAGTTAAAAAAAACACCATTGGAAAACACACAGGCATCCTAAAAAATGTCCCTCTTTTCCTTACTTTCAAAATAAAACCTGAAATTAACCTTGATGAATCCGATGGTCTATGCAAACGTTGATAACTACGATGAAAATACTTCAAATTATTATAAACAACATATTAAAAAAGTTGATAGCAAACCAACTATAACAATAATTTTGTGTGATACCGAAATTCTAAAAAGGACTTTTAACTTACTTTTATTACAAAAAACCAAGCCGGAAGCTGGGCTAAAGTAGCAGGGACAGGAAGAGGGAAGCTTAAAGACAGCTACACAAAAGTTACTTCATATTCTATCGAGTTCTACGTAAGTTGTGCCTTTTGAACAACGTGATTCCAGCCTTCTAACGTTTCGTGTTTCTCCGCTGAGCCCTTTTTAAATTTAACGTTTGCAAATGTTTTGTTGCAGAATTTGTTTTACTACTTTAGTTTAACAGCAGAGTCCATATTTTGCGACAAATGTTTATGTTCATTTAACGAGCCGGACTGTCTGAAGCCTTGGGAATTGTAGTTAATTCTAATTAACAGACGAATTGACGGTTTTGGCTGTTCGCAAAGCCCTAGCGCACTCCCTGAATTTTTACATCTGTGATAGTTTGTGACATATTAACAGACAGACTGAGTGCGCATGCTCATTATTGTTTCTCCTCAGCTTCTTGTTGGAGAGAAGATGACTCTGCAATGGACCGCCGTGGCTCTTTTCCTCTATGCGGAAATCGCCGTCATTCTCATTCTCTGCTTACCCTTCATCTCAGCTAGGAGGTGAAGTTACTCACAATCACTTCCACGTCTGCCTAAACCAGGGGTCTGCAGCCTTTAACCCTAAAAGAGCCATATGCTCCAGTTACTTTGATCAAAGTCTCACATCAGACTACACAATACACTTTATTTATGTTTTTGTGGCCATTAAGTGAATCATTTATTACATGGCTTAGCAGTAAATTATTTACAATAATAGAATCACAGTAATAAATTATATTTTTTATTTAAATCACAATGTAAACTTCTTTTCACACCAAGTGCCTTTCAAAATAAAATGTGCAAATAAGATGCATGTCTGCTGCAGCAGATTTGCAGAAAAAAAAATCCAAAAGTCATACAGGTCATTATGACTGTGGCTTCAGTCTGTTTGTCCTCATACTATTAAATATAAATATGATAACACTGGTGTATAATCCACATTTTTAAATCTCTAAATATATATCCCATTATACACTTTAAGAAATTTGTCTCTGTTGTGCAATAGAAGATAAGAATGTGATCTGTAAGTTTATTCCTACAGCAGATTACTATTATTTTGCTTAGTTATCTGACCTGTTAATTTAAATATAAATAACGAAAAACTTTATTAACTTAAAAAATGAACAAAAAAAGCAAACCTATTAGTGGTGTAAATGGGTCAGATTTTTTCATTAAAGCCAAGGAGCCTCAGTGGAGGGAAAAATAAGCTGCATGTGGCTCCAAAACCTCAGGCTGCAGACCCCTGGTCCAAACAAACAACAAATAAGTCCTGTGTTTGCCTGGTGATCAGTGTTTAATGTAATAAAGAGGGTCTAGATGCTCATGTTTGATGCAGGTGGCAGAGCATATTTAAGTTCAGGATCTGGAGTTGGATGGCAAATTTCTGGAATAAAGTGTTTCTCACCATGATCATAATACTCATCATTCTCTTCCTCGGTAAGAATGAAATCATTTGCTTTCTTCTTATTTTATTTAACTCTACCACATGGGATTTGTCTTGAATTTTATTTTTAATACTTAAACTTCGTTTTTTTTATGGCCACTTTAGTCTGATTTGCATTACCGTGTCACGCAGCACTTGTTTCATTATTTAGACAATATGTTTTAGGCTAAATAAGAAAGAAAATAGCAGTGTATTAAACTTTAAATATTTGTTTTCTATACATCATAATGTAAACTTATTTTACACATCAAGTTCCTTTCAAAATAAAATACAACCTGTGTAAAATAAAATGCATGTCTGCTGCAGCAGATTTACAGAATTGAAATTCAAAATTGAACTACATACAAAATTGTATTGCAATTTGCATTTTGGAGAATTTAATATTATTTAAAAGTATGGGAATGTGCATGTTTTATAGTGTAGGCAAGGAGCTAAGAAGGTGGCACATTATAAACCTTCATAAATGTACAGAAATGCTTTAAAAGCTAACACATTACAAGGCTAATGATCAAATTTGATTTTTTTAAATGTATCTAGAACAATTGTTCTTAGGAGTAACATTAATGAAAAAGAAAACATTTTCATAGGATTCCAAACTTTTGGTCTCTTGTTATTCAGTCTAACAGAGTTGGAGTCACACAGCGATTTTGCATTGCCTCTGTTTTTTAGATGCAGTGCGGGAAGTGAGGAAGTACTCCAGTAAAGACCTCGGGGTAGGTGCCAAGCTGCAACCGAACATGTTTGACCACATGCACATGAAGCTTTTTAGGGCCCAAAGGAACCTCTACATATCGGGCTTTTCGGTCTTCCTCTGGCTGTGAGTCTGCCTCTTAGACCTAAACTTTAATCAAGTTCGAACCGGAATATCACCTGAAGACTTTTGTTTTTTTGCAGGGTGATGAAGCGACTGACCACTTTAATCAACCAGCTGGCGTCTGCGTCTGCAACAACAGCTGCTCTTCAAGAACAGGCGGCCAATGCTAACCAGACAGCGGAAAAATATATGAAGGACAATGAGCTGCTCAAACAGGTCAACTCCACACGTGCTACACCTTTACCACTTTTTCTCTACCTGTTGTATTATAGTCAACCCTCTTTTTCTAAAAAAGAAAAAAAAAATGTGTACCCAAATCCTAATTTTGCTACTTGAAGGAGCTCAGCACTGAATTAGGTTAATATTTTATTTGGGGACTTTTTTTGGTTTTTGTTTCGTTGTTCAGTTTTTACATGATATTCATCATTATAACTGTATTTCATTTGTAAACTATGACAAAAATTACTCTCAGAGCATCATGCAACTATTAACATGAGATGGATAAGACGTGCCCACAAATTTTACAGCTTTCAAAATTCAAACAACTTTATTGATCCCAGAGGGACAATTCTCTTCAAGTCGCAGACAGTAGCTTTTGCTAAAAATGTACATCACGTAGACACAATAAACAAGGAGAGGCTCAATAGTACACAATAAAAACAAAAATAATGTAAAGTGACAATGGTGTGTGTGCGTGTTCAGTTGAATGGATTGCACTGATTAGATTAAGTGTGTGTCAGCATTTAGCAGCTGGATTGCCCTGGAGACGAAGGTTGCCTTCCTCTGCATCAAGGGCACTAAAGTTTACATTGTTAAGGGAAGCACTCGAACTCTGATCTCGCTGTTTGTTGATCATATAAAGTGACAAATGATCTGATTGTCTGCCCAATGATTTTGGAGGAGTCTTTTTTGTTTTTGTTTTGTACAGTTAGTGAGTGAAACCTGCAGCTGAATGAGAAGGTTATAGCATTTTAAATGAAGGCATCTTTTGTCTTTACATTAACCAAACCAAGTCATTTATGGTTAACAGTTGACATACCCTTTGTCAAAAGAAGAAGTGGTCTCCAACATGTTGTCTGACAGTTATGCTGCTATTTCCAGTTTGTCAGGACTTTCTTTTAGAATGGAAAAGCAAACATTCTAACAATTCCCAACCCAAAAGTAGAGGAAAACTTTTAGAAAGTGTTGGGTCTGTCTCACACACTCAAACATGACATTAACGCAATGATTGTTTCATTCCAAAAAGAGTGTATTTTGCTTAGTGTGTGTAACATGATGTGTTACAGACTCTGATGGATGGAAAGGCAGATAAGGCAACAGAAAAGGGAATGGAGCTGCTGCGAACAGAAATGGAGAAGCTGAAGAAAGAACTAAAGACTTCAGGAGATGGTTGGTGTTCTGCATTGATTTTTGGAGTTGCTTGTAAGGCCAGGAATGTTAAGATGGATTTGGGAAAACCCAAGATTCCATGCATAGATGTGTAATTGTGGTTTTTGCAGCCCTGGAGAAGTCCCACAAAGAGGCAGACGCAGTGAAAAAGCAGGTGGATGGCCTTGCCAGAGAGTACGACAGGCTGTTGAAGGAACACCAGGAGCTCCAGGTAACACAAGGCTATGTAATGACCGGGCTATTTGGCACAAAACAGAACCACAATGACAACAAACGTAAGATGAAGCAGGGTTCAACAGATGGGATTTTCACGCGTCAGGGAAACTGTTTTAGTTTGGATCTAAAGCTTAGGAACACATCATGTTTCTCTAGGTTCTTAAGGTAGTATTATATTAAACTTATCTTTTCTCTTTTATGATCTTTTTCTTTCAGAACCTTCAAGACAGTGGAAACAAAAAAGAGGACTAATTGTCAGAAGAACAATACAGCAGGTCTCGTCAATATCCGTGCAAAAGCACAACCTGAGCTTCAAAAGAGACGATTATTGTCAAACATTTACATAAAAAAAAGAACATCATTTTATTTTTATTTTTTTCGTTTGATGGCAAATTCTGTTATAGTTTGCATGTTAAGCATTGGTGCTCTTTCAGAAATCTTTTCCCCACATTTCTGTTGTTCATGCAAATATTCTTTACAATTAAAAACAACCACTTGCAGTGGATTGTAATAATTGGGGTTTTATGCTTTTAGGCAAGAAATAAAAAAACAAGTGTTAGTAAACCATCATTAAAGTCAATAATAACCGTTCCAGAAAATCCAGAAAAGAGAGATTGGTTTTATTTGTTCATAATTTCATCTGCTGCACTGCATTGAAAGGGCTTCTTGTGTTCCCGTGTTTCATGTTTACGTTTGAAATAGAGCTGTACGTGTTATTTGATATTTTTTTTAATGTATTTCTATTACCCAGATTAAGCATTTGGAGGGAAGAAACAAACTGTAATCACGTGTTTTACAGACTTCCCGGTTCTGTTTGTCAGTGCTTCTTCTTTGGGTTTGTTGCAAAGCTGTTCAGATTGCACACGCATGTGCCTTTTAGCTTGTAAAGAAAATAAACATAGTTTGGTTATCTTGTGTAACATTTATTTCATCCCTAAAATGAAGCAAAATGTGACATTTGTAATTGCCTTATATTCAAAAAAGAATTTTTGATTTTACAAAGTAGCCCAAGACATTTCACAGTTGGTGGAAGTAAATGCCGGCCATTATTGGGAAACTATTTTTTTATGAAATATCAAAAATTGAATGGGTGTTCATTTCATGAGACACAACTGTAAACAAAAAATAAGACTTGATGTCTAAAACATGGACAAATACCTTAATTATTACAGGAAACAACACTTGGTTTATTAACTTTTAATTATTTACGATGTTTGTTTTTTGGCAAAAGCAGAGGGCTTCCTATCACTTCCTTGGAACTGATGAACAAACTCTTATTAGACTGCAAATGAGATTGCTCTTAATCCAACCTTTTCCTCTTTGATTTAATTTGCAGAGGAAGACCAGGTACGGTTTTAATTTGGCTCGAATTGTAACACAACCACTTCTTCAATTTCCATCATTTTAATCAGCTTTAATCAACCTGCTTCCCATCTAACTTCATAAACACATGGATGTGTTCTGACCTTTGATAAGTGTTTTGTTTGGTGTCTCCACTGTTGCAGGTATAATCGTGTGACTTTTCTTTTTAGAGCCAAACTGGGAATTTTCCCCTGCTCACCACCAAACTAATATACAGTGGGGGGAAAAAGGATTTAGTCAGTGACAGCTGCAAAACATCTCTGCTCTAGAGGAGATCTGCGTGGAGGAATGGGCCAAAATACCACCAACAGTTTGTGGAAACCTTTTGAAAGACCTCCAGAAAATGTTTGACTGCTGTCATTGCCAACAAAGGGTATATAACAAAGTATAGAGTTGAACTTTTGTTATTTACCAAATATTTATTTTCCACAATATTTTACTTTTAAAACAGTGTGATTTTCTGGATTTTTTTCCCCTCATTTTGTGTTTCCTAGTTGGGATAAATCTACGATGAAAATTACAGACCTCTCATCTTTTTAAGTGGGAAAACACACAATTGGTGGCTGACTAAAAATTGTTTGCCCCACTGTAACTAAATGAACAGTTGCTGACAAAGCTCACAATTATTTTTCCTTTGCAAACTCTCCTCTTAATGGTTTCTTCTTTGGGTAACATTCACTTTTCATTACTGTGATTGATTAAAACATTGCAGGAAAAAAAAATTTAGAATTCAAAAATGCATTTGTTTCACCAAATGAGCACACCCTCAGTTTAAAACTAAATGAGTCAGTGTTATAGTCCTGATAACAGATCTCCGGGGGTCACAGTCTAAACACTGTCTGTTGTACCCCGACATTTTATTTGCTGTTACAAGTTACTCCAGTATGCCCTACAAATAACTAATAAGAGGCGCTACCAAAAGCAACATGTCTTTTTGTCATCTGAAAAAAATCTGGGAAGCTTTTAACCAGCGGGTGTGAAAATTCCTTTTAACAATTTGATTCATATCATAATCTGTGGTTGACAATAGTCGATATTGGTTCATTTAGAAAGATCCAATTCACTGACCCTAAAATCCATCCAGGAGATCTTTAGCCCAAAATTTAACCACTGTGATTCAGAGATAAATACCCCTTGTGCTATCCTATGACCCCACCCTTACATTGACGTGTTCTCCCTACCATGACAAAGGTGGATAAAGGTGGAAAGATGTCATGTAATCCATGGACACCAGTGAAGATCACAAATCATTGAAGAAAAAAGGTTCAGAGCACTGTCTAGTGGGTCTAGATGACCCAACTCCCAAGGTTAAAGTGCCTAGGATAGCACAAGGGTAACCTGGGTAATGAAGAGTGAAGTTTTCCACATTTCTTGTATTTTTTACAAAAAGTGTAAATTAAACATGTGTACAAGCAAACAAGAATTAATGACAAAGCCATTCACATTTTTGTTTCTTAAATTTCAGCCCACTGTTGTTTTTCACATCAAAATGATCCAAAGGGAACATTTTTAGAACATTCTACCACACTGTATGGTCACATGTCTTTCTGCAAAATTCAAAATGTTTCCACACATTGGACTGGATTGATGGATTGATCATTTTTTGCTGTCACCACATGAGTGTTGTCTGTTGTGATGCACTTGGTCGTTTTTACATTATAGTAAGATAAACTGTGCCCTAATCCAAATTATATTTTCCAAGATTGACAAATGGATTCATTTAATTTAAAAACTGTTTTTTAATGGTAATGGTCAAATAAGATTAACAACTTGCCTCAGACAGATTGATCTGATTGGATTTTAGGGATAGAAATGGATTAATCAATTAATCCTTACACAGGGGCTACAACTCCACCCGGCCTTCCTTTTGAACAACCTGAATATTCAATAGAGCACAGGTAAAACCCAAATCATATTATTCAATAGAAATAAAGAACTGTCAGATATCTGTAAAGAAATGAGGGCTACCAAGAACCAGTAATGTTAAGGAGGATAAAAAAAGTACATTCCAACAAGGTATCATTACTTGTAAACACTTAGATGTTTGTAACATAGTTTTTTTCAGATTTACGTTAATGTATCTTTAAAGTATTTTTCACATATTTACACACAAAATGGCTCTTATAGTATTTCTTTTAAATTTATTTGATATAAAGACCTTAAATATCCCACCAAAAAAGATACAATTCCAGATCAATCACAGTCTTTGCAGTTACATATTAAGAACAAGTAACACTTAACTGTTGTCACTTTCTTTTCTTTCCAAAAGTTGACAGCTTCCTGAGGTATTAATGAAAAGTGTGTGACATATTTTGAAGACCCACATAAAAACAGTAAAAAATCACCTTTTACAACCACATCTTTACACTTCAGTTCACAGCAACACTTTAGCAGGGTGCCCCAAGAGAAATGACAGCGGATTTGAATATGTGGCAAAATTTAAAGTGTAAACTGTACCCAGTGACGTATTGATAAAGGTTTTTGCATTCTTTTGAACTGTAAAATATAGCATTACAAGAACATGATCTCGACATGTCCCCTTTAATGTAAATATGTTTGCATTAAAAAAAAATTGCACTAGCAAAGTTGGATCAACATTTTACTACTTTGTCTTCGAGTGTTTCTGAAACTGAAGTAAATGTACTAATAAAAACTGCATTTACAAGTTTTAATCAAACAAGATTAAGTGTCAGGGATTGATTGGATTCAGATTTACATACAAGAGTTAAGCAATACAATCAGGATTTTTACATTTTCCTTCTAGTTCAACATGTTACCCTGAATCCCGCCTTAAAAAATTAAGATTTAATTCTTTTTTGTTCTGTTATTTCAAATTAATGATTTGATATTAGGGTAATTCTATTTTGGTACCAATCTTCACATGAGAATCAAGATGACTGCAAAACGGGAAGGAAAAACAAAGTGATTGAGAATTTTGGCACCACTGACTTCTATCACGCAAGAAAAACACAACGTTGCAAAAAAGCCTCCCACAAACAACTGACAGGCAACGTAAAACACTAGTGGAAGCAGATTGTACAGACTTACAAAGCAGCAACAGCGCTTCCTGTGCAACACTTCACAAATAGTGACATCTTTCCAAGGACTCATACAGATGTTACAACAACTTGCATTGTGGCAAAAACACAAACGGTGCACCTTGAAAGGCACAACAATAGTAAGTAACCAATGATGGGTAACAAACATGTCTGAATATCAATTGAATGCTAAAGCTTAACATTCTGTGTTCTTTTAAGACATTTCTTTCAATATCATTTCAAGATAATAAATTTGTGCGACCGGTGATTATTTTGTATTTTTCAATTGTGATGCCTCATTTGAGATTACATCAGCCTACTCATGTGTAACACTTAATCACAGCTCTCTCTTCTTTTTTTTAAAGTTATGCCAAAATTCACATCCAGAACCACGTGACATAAATAGGAACACAATCAGGCCCAGATTTTGACTTCCAGGCAAATTTAAGATCATAGATTGATTTTTTTAATCACACTATTACAAGGAATAACAGTGAGAGATCAGAAAATGGAAAAAATAGATTTGAAAAAAAAGAAAAACTCATGTCAGCAAACATGGGTTGCACACAGTAATGGTTGTGAGTCCTTTAAAACTCTTTGAGCACATATTTGGGCATGTGACCCATAAAAAAAACCCAACAAATAAAACTAGTTCTACAAACACCCAACCTTCTCATTTTTTTTTCCTGTAGTGCCTCTGCTTTATAAGGCCACTTTTCCTCAGTTATGCAGAGGCAGATGAATGAATGCTGGTGTTTATAAATGTAACCTTTTGCAGAAGGTTGCCTAATCTCTTAGCCACAATTACAGCTATAAAGCATTACAAATAAAGGAAAATAAACAGAGCATATACATTCTTGAAATATATCAAATGTGTATACTGTGAGAAAACCTCCACACACCCAGTAGTACAAATATAAATTTTCTGTCTTACACAAGACAACTTTGATTCCCTGCAATTTTCATTAGTGTTTGAGCATCTGCACAGTGTCACTTTGTACATACTTTGGGTGTAGATCTGTAAGTGATAAGCACATGCCGGCCCAACAGGGGGAGCCAGTTCTGCTGGACCGGTCACAGCCGGGTGTGCCGATCTGTGCTGTTTTCAGGTGTATGCAGTGGTTGGTCCGAGTTCAAAATCACACACTCTTCCTTCCTGAGTGCCTCCAGTTCAGTTCCGCCGTTAGACAAAGCATGAATGGCGTCCTGTTCCTCTTTCTTTAGCTGTCGACCTAGCAGGATGAAGCCAGGGATGCAGATGATAAATGAAACTGTTCGCAGGCTCAGAGTCAGTCCCAGGTATGCAATCCTGAGAGGAAAGAAGATGGGGGAAAAAAGAATTCATTTAAATAAATCAGATTTAAATTCAAATTTTGACTTTTTTCTTGATCATTCAAACGGACAAATCCGTAACCAATATCTGGTCATGAAAGAGTCTTTGATGAGTTAAATAATGAGCTATATAACCAGCTTCAACATTGGCTTTGTTTTTTTAAATCAGCAACTGCTACCTTTGAAAAAAATGATTACTTCCAACTCCTATGTTATTCCACCAAATATAAAAAAAAGGATCAGCAATTCTGTGTCCAGTAAGTTTGGTACACAAGACAACAAGGGAACTAGTTTCCCTTTTTTCCCCGAACATAAACTCTGTAGATCTCACTGAGTGATAAAAAAAAAAACGAGAAGAAATCAAACAAGAAATGCTGCAGGAACACCGAATTGGGATGCAATTATTACCTGTAGGCGGTGGTGTTGTAGATTCTGCAGGCTCCTATGCCTCCACACTTTTTCTGACCCCATCTAAGACACGTGGTGTCAATGATTGCTCCAAAGTAGATAGGTGCTGGGATTCCCGCTGTTCAGCCAAAGCATAATTGCACAATTATACATCATTGGAAAAAAAAAACACATTTGGAGCAGTTAGAATAAATGTAGCAATTTAAAAAACAATAAAACTGAGGGTAAAATGACAGACAAGATTATAGGAATTTACCAAGGGTGCGCGTTGCCAAAGTATGAAAACCCAACGCCAAAGACTTCAACTCTGGTTTAATACACCTGCGTGAAGAAAAGTTGAAAAGCATTATGAAAAATAAAAATAAATGCAAATAGAAACCTATAGGTCTTATGTATGTGTAGCGGATGGAAGGCTCAGTTGGCTGCATGTAGTACTGGCGCATGGCAAGCCAGGGTTCGTTTCCCAGGGGTGCGATGAGATTAATCCGGTGGAGGTCCTAGGGCAAGACCATTCACGTTACTGCCTAACTATGTAGCCACAAGGGGCCCAAGTCTGGGTCCTCCTGTGCCAGTCCCGAGCCCGGATAAAATACAGGACTGTGTAAGGAAGGGCATCCAGTGTAAACATTTCTGCCAAACCAAATGTGTCAATCGGTGGAAGCCGATGCGCTGTGGAGACCCCTGAAGAGATGTGTTGAAACATATTTTATGTATGTGTTGAGTAATATTAAGTCAAATGAGAGATGAGTGGTCTTAAAGTAAAAAGCTGGCCAATGAATAAAACAACACAAGTGAATCTGTACAAGGATGTCTAAAACTGGAAAACAAAGATTGTTGAAATTTTTTGGATCTCAAGCCAATTGAAATGCCTTTCTAATTTTTGCAATACAAAAGCTCAGATTTGCTGTGGTTAAAGCTTAGGCACAAGCTCAAAGTAATATTCTGGACAGATTTGCAATAAAGTTAGAACTACAAAGTATTATGATTAAAAAATAACAGAAACTGTTTTTTAAAGTTAGTTTGGAAAGCATATCTCACAGCCTCTTTTTTTGTGAAACTTAACTACATAAACTAGTTTTTCATCTTTTTTAGTTCATTATTATTTATACACTGCAGCATAAATTTAAATCAATATAAAAAAACTCTGACACCCATAAATAAATAGTACTTGCTCAGTGAGCAAAGTCTGCTTTTAAATTGTAGAGTTCTCCACCAGAGGGCACTGGACCGCACAATAACTGCTTTCTACATCGGTTGTAAATTCTGTCTGCTTTTTAATGCACACATAAAGTAAAAACATTATTTAGCTCTGATACAACCCTTTAATAAATGAATATCTTCTGCTAAAAGCTATAATTGACATGCTCTATGAATTTTGTCATCAAAAAAACCCTCGCTAAACATGTTCAGCTTCAGCTGGTAAGTCTTAATACCCTCTAATTAAATTCTAAACAGCCAAATTAGGCCACTTCCAGGTGGATTTCCTGCTTTGCTCTGTACGTTTTCCTTTAGGAAACTTGTATGAATGCCTCAGTGAGTCATGCAGAATACTCAGCCTTGCGGCCATTCATCTAATTCTTATCTCCAACACGTCCTACAACTCAAGCACCAACTATAATGACTGCTGCATTTGTTATAATGAATTACTGTTTTATTATATGCAGAGTAACTATGTTCCAAAAAAAGATACACATTTGTATTTTTCAATTAAACTCATGGATGATATTGCGTCTTACGGCTCTTTGGATCACTGACATCAATCTCATCACCTGTGATAATTACCGTAGTTTGCCAGGTGAGTTCCATAAAAGGAATAACTACTAAAGAAGGACGATCCACATTATTAAGCAGACCAACATTTTCAAGCAATATCAGAAAATAAGCATCTCTCTGTTGCTGAAAGCGTCAAATAGTTAAATGCCTTTGAGAAGGTAAGAAAACGTTGGGTATTTTACGAAAACTTAAGCGTGATCATCGTACCATTAAGAGATTTGTGGCTGATTCAGAGCACACGAGTTCTTGAAGATAAAGACAGAATGAGGACGGTTTCTGTCAGACAAATACATCAGATTAGGAGAGCAGCTGCTATAATTCCAATACAAAGCAACAAGCACATATTGAAAGCTGCTGGTGTCTCTGGATTCCCACGAACATCAAGGTGTAGGATCCACCAGAGGCTTGCATGTATATGTAAACCTTCCATTCAACAACACTCTCAAGCAGAAACAGCTGCAATGGGCCAAGAAATGACTCATTTTTAAACAGTCTTATTCACTGATGGGTGCCCCGCAACCCTGGATGGTCCAGATAGATAGAGAAATGGGTTGGTTGAATACCATGTCCCAACAAGGCTGCAATCTCAGCATGGAGGTGGCGGAGTCATGTTTTGGGCCGAAATCAAGGATAGAGAGCTGTGAGCATGAAGATGTGCAAACCCCCCCCCCCCCCCATCTCCTTTCCTTGCATTGTAAGTGTGATAGGTGAAGACCTAAGGACAGGAGTCAAGGGTCTATCGATTGGGAAACTTGAAGCAATTGTGTATAATGTCAGGACAGTTTTATTCTGTTCAAGCAACACTTGATGGGCCACCAGAAACTAAAGTACAAATAATTAGTTTCAAGCAAAAATTATCTTAGTTAAACATCCTTTAAACTTACCTAATGAGAATCATGTAGCCTGGAGTTCCCCCAAGAGAGATGATGAAAGAGGTAATGACGGAGAGAGCGAGGAAGTAAGGAAACATTGAGTCGCAGTCGTCTTTCTCGAGGCATTGACCTGTGTTGGCTGTTAGGTTACCGCCCACCCCAATGCAGCTGCAGTTAGAGAAGACCTACACAGACAATAACAGATTTTGACAAATTTTAGCATAACTTCACAAGCAGCACTGAATGTTGTAATGGTTCCCATTCAGCTGCCAAGTCGTCCTGACCAATCGAGGCATGAACTCCAGTTGACCTCTGAAGGTGTGTTGTGATATCTGCAACTAGCATCTAACACTTCAGGACATTCCACAGATGTAAGTGGATTAAGATCTTGCTAGTAGTGTGCAAATCTGAAATCCATTTTGCTCTGAGGCATGGGGTATTATAGTGCTAAAGGAGGCCACAACCACCAGAGAACATGGCCTGAAACAATGCTCCAGTGTGTGGTACAGTAACATCTAAAAGCATGGCTTTTAGGTTTCTAAGTAGAACATTACCAACTCAAAATGTTAGCTTCACTGGCTTTAATCCACAGTGGATCTAGCTGCTGTATGTAAGACACACATCCGCCATTTAAGAAATGAATAAGAACCAACTTGATCAGATCACCTCCTTCTGTTACTACCTGTGATGCTATTTGTTCGAGCTTTGCAGGTAGGGGCTGTATGGGCAGCACAAATGTTCTACAACTATGTGCTACAATGGCTTTTCTTTTAAAGTGGACCACTTAGGCCTGCCTTCTCTTCCAACAAGCCTCCCTTACTTCATGACAATAGTGCTGGTTCAAAACTGCTCACTCTTTTTGCTGTTTATGACCAAGAACATCTCAAATTGGTTGCAGTTTTGGAGATGCTACCTAGTCATTAAGCTTTCACTGTTTGAGTCATGCCAAACTCACTAACATCTGTTAACATGCCAATTTTTCCTGCTATTAACATGTCACATTTGAAGACTATATTTACAGCTATTGTTTAAGCATATTCCCCCCACTAAAAGGTGCTTTGATAAAGAGGTAGTCATACATGTTTTCTTGTCACAATGGCATGCCTGATCACAATAAATGTGAATAGTAAATGAAAATGATTTATTTCTGTGTAAATGTGAACGTGGTGCAGGGATTTATAATTCAATTAGGGCAGAAACTCAAATTCTGCAGCAAAGTAGCATTCTTTCATCTTTTTGGCATGAACTAAATAGATTCCATCCTGTCTTTTACAATTTTCAAGTAAAAAAAATATAGCATCAATGATTACAAAACTACTTTTTCAATGATTTTCTATCACCCATGACATAAATAACCCTTGTGTTATCTTAGATGACCCCACCCTTACATTGACGTGTTCTCCCTACCATGACAAAGGTGGATAAAGGTGGAAAGATTTCATGTAATCCATGGACACCAGTGAAGTTCACAAATCATTGAAGAAAAAAGGTTCAGAGCACTGTCTAGTGGGTCTAGATCACCCAACTCCCAATGTTAAAGTGCCTAGGATAGCACAAGGGTTACAAACATCTAAGTGTTTACAAGTAATGATACCTTGTTGGAATGTACTTTTTTTATCCTCCTTAACATTACTGGTTCCTAGTGGCCCTCCTTTCTTTACAGTTATCTGACATTTCTTTATTTCTATTGAATAATATGATTTGGGTTTTACCTGGGGGTTACACCTGAAACATAAACCAAACACTGGCAACAATTGAATGTGCTTCTTTGATTGCTTCTCATGCCAACTTACTGTGTTATTTCTCAATCCTGCAGAGGTGCTGCAGCCAGCAAGGCATGGGGAAAGATATGTGATGCCATTCTCCCCACAAACTGGGTCCCACTCGTTTGATGAACAAACACAGTCTCTGTTGCAGGCCGTGAACAACGAGTGTTTATCATAGGAGATCTCATCAATTCTGAAAAAATAAAAAAAAGGTGTGACTTAAAGACATTTTTTTCTGCTAACATCTACTGATATATTAATTTAATATGGTCAAAGAATAAAAAAATAGAATTATCTTTATTGGCCTTATTTTCAGTCACCAACTACATGAACAAAAAAAGAGAAAAGGAATAACAACACATTTGAACTGAAAACCAACAAAATAAACATTTACTTTCAAGGTTAACAAGTGAACAGTTACAATTCTGTATTTGACCTTTGTTTTTTAAATCAAGAAAAATTACAGAAAATTTTATGATAAGAATGTAACTTTCGCCAACTCTTCAAAAATGTAATTCAACAACAGACTTTTCTAATAAAACATAAAAGATTTTCTCATCACTGAGTGTTCACCATCTGTTCAGCCAATACTTTTTTTTTGGTCAAATGTATTGTTTGGATTAGCACCTACTTGCCCCAAAACAGTGGAGGAGCTAGAACATTTTATTTGGGGGGTAACTTCCAAGGAAGGGTGGCAAATAAGAACCACTAGAGTGGAAGGCCCTTGCAAATGAAAGGATTAAAACATAATTATTTCAAACATTTTATTATTGTTGTAAATATTGAACAGCTGAGGTACTATTACTAATGTAAAGCAGTATCAAAAAAAAAAAAAAAAAAGTGTAAAAGATCTTGAAAGCCCAGATGGGTCAGCAGACACCTTACAGGGGCACGGCTTTTATTTTGAAGGGCTTGAGATGTCATCTAAAAATATTGTGTTATATGTTATTATTGCAATGCATTGAGAAGCTTGTATTGATGAGTTCTTAATCTTTGTCAATAATGACACTAATATTAACTCAAAAATTGGGGAGGCAGTTGCCCCCCCCCCCCCCCCCGTAACTCTGCCCCTACCCCAAAATAGATGTCAGTAAAACACTTTATAACAATGTTGCTTCTTTAATAAGCATTTTGAAGAGGATAAAAGACAGTAAAAACAAGTAGGAGAATGTACCTGATATGAGAGAAAAGCTGTAGATGTGTAAAGCGATGAGAGAGGTGTGAAACAGTTAAGTCCATACAACAAAAATACACTCAAAGAAAACGCACAATTCTCCATTAACGTATAAGGAGTATGCTTCATTTGTGCTTTTTTATTTGTTTTATGTCTGTTGTTTTTTTATTTTATTTACCTTGATGCTTCATTAATGTTCTTGTCATACACAGTGAAACTTTATTTTTTTCTCCCAGCCACAAATGAATGCAAACATAAAAAGAATCGTGAGGAAATTGCTGGTGAAGATGTATGTATAGAGTCTAAAGTTTGACGTCTTTTAGTTGAGTTTTCTTTGTGCCTATTCCTCAGGTTATATAGGTCATGTCCTCGGGTTATGTTCAGTTTTTAGGATTTGTCTTTTAGATTCCCCCTGTAAACACCCGTTTTCTATTTTTGAGCTTCTCAACTCCTTTATAGCTTAATAACCTCAGTGTTTTTCATTGTCTTTTTTCCCCCTACTTTTTTGTTGAGTTCTGTATCAAGTTAATGTAAGAAGCTTTAAGTGTTTTGAACTGTTCTCAGATTCTGTTCCCTGCATTTGGACTATTCCAACGCCAACATTCAAGACATACGCTCTTGATCACTCACTTGTCGTATGAAAGCGTCACCCCGGCCACCTTGGCGTTCTCGCAGCTCATAGCAAAGAAGAACATTGACAGGACGTAACCGATCAGGGAAGTGCTGAAGGCAAACTTGGCTGCTCCCATGATGTTTAGTTTAAACCTCTTCATCAGCAACCCACCGGAAAACATGCCCAGTGCCACAGCTGGAATATTGATCACTCCTAAAAAATAAATAAAAAAAAACAGCAAAATCAATTATTTAAAATCAACTTCTCTATTAGGATGACAAGTTAACTGGATTTTCAATAGTTGAGAGCTAATTAACCAAATAAACTGCTAATTGTTTTAAAAAAACCTTTTCACCTTTATCTATTTTTTGTTTCAACAGTTCTAATTAGCATCAATGTGGACCCTGTCTTTGATCCGTGCATCATCAACTCTGGTCGCTAATATTGTATTCTCTTTCATATGCGGCAAGAGCAGGAATCTTGCTTAATGAGACCACATGATTCTGCAATGTGAACATCATTCCATATTTCACTTCATGTGCAAAACAGCTCTAAAATTCACAAAGCCTCTTCAGTCTTGGCATGTAAGGGAATTATTAGACTAAACTCAAACAATTCGTTGACAACATTCGTTCTCTCAAGCTTTTGTTTTAATTGCAGCTGCAAAAAAAACCCAAAAACTTTTGGGATTTAAAGAAACTATACAAAACTATTTCTGAGCACAACACAAAGGTAACTTTATGCTGTGTTTAAAAGCAGAAATATTTTCTTTCCATCAGACTGTCAGTTGATGAAATTATTTTTACATTTTTGTAGAAAAACACAAGAAATCATTTCTATTGATATATTTTTACATAGTTTGACCTTTTTAAATAATTCAATTGATTTTCAATTAAGATCCGGAGACTCCCTCACTGTCATTAGTTTGAATATTAATGCTGGAGTGTGAACAAACCGAGCAGGCAGAGATGGGGAAGAGAGCTTCCTGTGGTCTTTGCTTCCTGGTGATTTCCCTTAATGTACCGTACAAATAATTCATGGGATACAGGGAAATAATTGTGAAACATGCAGCATACCCATCAGAAAGTTAGCCTTGGAGGCAGATTGCCTGAAGTGCTGCTCTATGTACTTGGGTTTGTAAGTGACCATGCCGATGAGAGAGTTCAGCTGGATGACAGTCACACACAGGTAGATCAGATACACGGGGTGTGCCAGCAGAGTTCGCAAAGTTGGAATAAAGTCTGTGGAGGGACAAGGGCAGTTTGAAAGCCACCAGAATTCATTAATGTCCAAATTCAGCAGCAGCAACATTTCAGCTAAAAGATACAAAGATGATGTACTAAGGAGGAAACTCAAATATTTAGCTTGTTTGTTCGTCCCACCTCCATTAATTACTGGCTTAATAGACCGACTTTATCGTGCTTGAATACAAACTAATATGAGTTTAAAAATATTCCTGGATTAATCATTGCATGATTGATACTTCTTTATCAAACCTTACCTTTAGCCATCTCTATAAAACCAGTATGTTCATCTGCTGTATATTTCTTTTTCAAATGAGGGTGGTCCTTAATGAAGCCTTTCTGCTCATCATTGTCCTTCCGTTGAAAGTGGGGCCCAGGGACGGGAAGAGAACGAGGCAGAAACCAGAAAGGGATGGCAGAAAGAAGAGTGATGACTCCAGCTACGAGATAACCCAGCCACCATGCGCCCACCCAGCGGGAATCATCTGGAGTGATGGTGATGGTCTCTGTACCAGGGATACATGAAGTGAAGAAATATGACACAGTTACTAGTTAGCCATGTTGATAAAACTGACTTTGTTACAAATATGAAGCACATGAACATTCAAAAAGTTTTTCCTAAATTAAATACTTATAACTAGAATAGTGATCTAAATCATCCATCCTGCTTTCTTCTAAATCTGCACATCTTTTTTTTTTTTTTTTAAAGATTCCACCTACACGGTTGCATATTTTGAGTTCTATTTTCCTATTTATTTCTCCCTCTTTTCTCTCTCCCAATGCACCTTCTTTGATTATAGCTGTCAGATAGCTTTGTCCTTCATCTGTCTCAGCTGGTCTTCTTCATTAGCTGATGGATGCTAATCCTTTGCAGCTGTCTGGAGGACTGAGGAGGCACCTGCTAACTGTGATCCACTTGCAAATGAAAAAACACACTGTTTTCCTCCCATTTTGATCTGATGATGGTAGTAAAATAGACGCATGATGTGTTTTGAGGGTCTCATGATACACACCACCAAGCATGCAGGGCACACATGTATAAAATTCTTTGGGCAAGGAGTTTCCCCAGAAAAGGGCAGTAATTCATAGCTAAGATAAAAGTAATTTGAAAAGTCCGGCTGGCGCTATGAGGCAACAAACACTTTAAATAGGTCCAATGAAGACTCTGTTTCTCTAGAGCAAAGATGAAGCTGGATGGAAATCGCACTGATTCATCATGTGCAAGTTTTACATATTGTTAGTTATTTAAATACAAACATGTTCAGGTCTCTAACATTGTTTCAAATAATGGCGAAGTAACAGAAATGATGGTAACCATAACACCAGCTGCGTCTCTGCTGTCCAGATGATGTGGGTCTGTCATAGCGTTAGTGTAGGGGAACCACATAAACAATCAGATCCCCTATAAAACCCCAAATTTGATCACAATTAGTTTACTTCCCACCTTGCACATTCAGAGACCATTTACAACAGCAGTAGGTCCCGGTGACATGAAAGCCTTTCTCCTACATCAATATTTACCAAATCTGAATTACAGCTAATTTTTTTCTTCTTCGTTTTTGTTTTATAAGGCAATTTCATCTAACATCCCAGCATAGGTTACATCAATCAATATCTCTGTTAAATGTCAAAATATGATAAAACAAAAGAAATACTGTCAGTTTTCAGGCAGTAAAGGCCATGTCACACAACCACTATGTACATTCTGCTGAGAATTTGTTATACATCAATATACCTGATAAAAGTGAGAAAAGTTGTGGTCTTTTACATGAAACTTTCACAGATGTATCAGGAACCACATGCCTTTCACAGCAGAGTGTGTATCAACTCCAGTCAGTCCAAAATGCTGCCGCCGGACTCATAACTGGAACCAGAATGAGAGACCACATCACTCCAGTTTTAGCGTCTTTGCACTGGCTCCCAGTCCGTTTTAGAATAGATTTTAAGATTTTATTGATTGCTTTTAAAGCACTCTGTGGTCTGGCCCCTAAATATATAGCCGATCTCCTCACTCCTTACGTACCTGGTCGCAATCTTGGATCTTTGGCAAAAGGCCTTTTAACAATCCCACAATCTAGATTGAAGACCAGGGGAGATAGGGCCTTTGCTGTAAGAGCCCCAACACTCTGGAACAGCCTCCCTGAAGAGATCAGGCTCTCTGGGTCCCTACCAGTATTTAAATCTCTTTTAAAAACTTACCTCTTCAGGTGTGCTTTTAATGATTTAATTGGTTCTTAAATCTAAACATTGTATTTTATTGATTTTATTGATTTTACCGATTTCATTGTTTTCTTGATTTTATTGATTTTACTGATTTATCTATTTTATTGATTCTAACCACTATCACCATCTCATATGTGTGCTGGTTTTATTTCTCCATACTGGAAACTGTTTTTAACACTGATTTTGTCTCATATTAACTGTACAGCACTTTGTAATCTGGTTTTCGAAAAGTGCTATATAAATAAAGTTTATTATATGTTAAAACCAAGCAAGAAGTACAAATAAACTACGTAAAGAACACGTATGGAACATGAACCATGTGGGATCATATATCAATTGTATTTGAAATTTCTTAGTGATTCGTGCAACAATTACGTCATTTGAACATGATATGTGTGCTGTATACACGATATTAAAGTTATACATTGGTGGTACATGCGTGAAAAGTCTGTTAGACATACAATACAGACCAAAAGTTTGGACAAACCTTCCCATTCATTTGAATGAGAAGGTGTGTCCAAACTTTGGTCTGTACTGTACATGAACATACATTAAATGATCTTGGAAAGACACAAAATTGTGTACACATGTTGCAACACTTAAGCACAATTGTGTAAGACTTACTTAATTATTGGGTATAAACTACACAAAATACACATTAACTGGGTAATTCTCGACTGACCAAAGTTTTTGGGATAGCTCAAAACCAAATTCTCGTGAAGACCCATCGGCAGAAACCCTTGACAGACATTTGGACACATCGACGAATGACAAACTCCAGAGACACTTATGAATTACATATATCACGCATCTTTCATGAAAGACTGAAATTTACGTGGAAAATGCACAAAATGTACGAAGTGGCTGTGTGACACCGGCCTTAACATCTTCCTAAAAGTTTCAGCCATGTCTCCAAACAAATCCTTTTCAGCAAGGATTGCGATGAATTTAAGATTGCTTATGTATGTTAACAAACATACCCATTTTCACAAATCCAATGTCCACATAGATCTTGGCACAGAGGGAACCAAGAAGATATCCAAACACGGGGCCAACAACAGAGATAGTCTGGACACAGCCTTGGGTTTAAACAACACAGAAAAATACATTAGCAAAACAAAAAAGTCTGTTTTTGCAATAATAGTCAATATTAAACCCTCAGTTATTACTAAATATTAAAGCTGTAGCAAGCAGAGGGAAATTCAAGGGAAAACTGACTCATTAAATGAGGTCAAAAGTTTTTTATTGTATGCATTTATTTTTATATATCATTGTGTGCGCATCCTGGAGTTTATGGGAAAAGAGCTGGAATCATAGATGAGATGAAAGTCCATTCCATTAAAAAACAGCTGTTGGTTTAGGGTCACTAAAGGACAGAAAACCCCAGCTATAGACTTTAAAGTTTTTTAGGACATTACACACTCCATATACAGCGGGGAAAATAAGTATTGAACACGTCAACATTTCTCTCAAAAAACATATTTCTAATCGAGCTATTGACATGAAATGTTCACCCGATGTCGGCATCAACCCAAGTAATGCACACATAGAAATAAATCCAAACATTTATGTCCATAAATGAAGTTATGTGTAATAAAGTGGAATGGCACAGGGAATAAGTATTGAACACATGAAGAAAAGGAGGGCTAAAAAGGTCTGGCAAGCCAAGAAAGCAGCTGGAGTTTGTCAGTATTCAGAAGGTTAACCTGCCCCCTATCAGTGCAAAGTAATATCAGCTGGTATAGTCCTGATTGATGCCTTTTAAAGAGGTTTCTCACCAGCAAGGTGTTAAACAAGAAGCATTTCATGATGGGTAAAAGCAAAGAGCTGTCCAAAGACCTACGCAACCTTATTGTTGGGTTGATGCCGACATCTGGTGAAAATTTCATATCAATAGCTCGATTAGAAATATGCTTTTTGAGAGAAATGTTGCCGTATTCAATATTTGTTTTCCCCGCTGTACATCTCACAGACAAAATATACTGACCGATAGCAGCATGGCGACGGGCCATGAAAAGTACTCGCTACCATGACAACCTTTGTGATGCTTAAAAGATTTAACTTCCCTTACGTTTTGTAAGATTATTTTAATTATCTATGCCATGCAGACTGGATCTGTCCACATCTACATGCGAGAAAAATAACATTCATAATACCCACTCTTTTATTGTAAAAATCATTTAGATATACAATGGGTTGGTTCTTACCAATGTACAGTGCAGCATTCTCCTCAGTAGTAAAGTCATCTATGTAGGAGATCCCCAAAGGCTGAACAGGTGTCTCTCCAATCCCCCTCAAGACATTTCCCAGGAGTACATATATCCACATTGACAGATTAGACTCACTTTCACAGTCTGCAGGGGAAAGTGTGAAGAATCATCTTTCCATCCGAGTGCAAAGACTATGTTTGTTGCCTGTGTGCAAACAGTCACCTGTGGATTGTTCTTGAGGCCGTTTGCCGTCTTGTGTCAGCTCTGCTGGCAAACCCGCCCGACAAGGAGCAGGGCTAAGTGTTGAATTCTCAACCCACCGCACTGACGTTTCATATTCATAGCTGCACAACAACAACAACACAAAAGGTTTATAGCCAAAGAAGTGAAAGTAATAACCCTATGAGGCTCTGTAATGACCTCCGTGGAGCCTTTCCTGAAGTCATCCGTCATCTTAAAGTTCTGGATGAGGCCACATAAGCATCTATCACAGGGGTGGGCAAACTTTTGACTTGTGGGCCACAAAAAGTTCTAAAATTTGACAGAAGAGCTGGACCAGGAGCAGATGAATGGATTGCTTTTTTTAAACAACTCATAAGAGAAAAACATATAGGGAATCTGGATGAAAACATGCCTTTATTTAGATTAAAAATGAATATACAGTATATATTTTGAAACAGAACATTTTCGAGTTTCTATTACAAAATTGTGGGTTTTGTTATCATTTTAGTGCCAATTGCACCAATGACATTAAATCAGAGAAATGTTGCGTTCAGGTGGTGGTGAAATAATTGGAAAAATGTCTATTGGAAAACACACAAACATCAGAAAATCTTCCGACACGAAATCACCACACCAAGAATAACTTTCTTCACCTAAACAAAGGTTTAGTATTTGTAGTGAATCATTTATGGGTAGACACCAGAACTACAGGGAAAATTTTATATTAAAAAGGATTATCAAAAATGATTTTTTCCAGTTTGGTGGGCCAGACTAAATTGTTTAACGGGCCTGACGATCTTTCACGATCTTTCATGATCCTCAAACCTACTGTGCATGTACAATATACTTACTGTGTTTATGAAGAATTAAAAACTAGACAATTTACTCACCGTCCAATCAAAAAGTGGGGCAGAGCGATGATGAAGGTTCCAATAGACATCAGTACACAACCCATAGCAATGATCTTTGGTCTGTGGAGTTTGGCGCCAAAATAACTCACAAAAGCTATCACCAGCAGATTGCCTGCAGGGATGAAACCACCAAAAGTAATCATTAAATGTGTTTCTGATCTTTTATCATTGCTAATGGAGAAACTCACAGCAAATAAGCAAAATAAAAAAAATGGCCTTGGTAAAAGACTTTGTTTATCATGAAATCTCACCTTGTTCCATTCATAGTATGTGCTTTTTCAATGGAATGACATCAAACCTTCCCAAAATCCTTCAACAAACAAAGGCATGTGCGTAAGCACTATTGAGCAGGAAACCGGCAGACAACTCTATGTGATCACATATGTACATGTGAGATTGAAGCTGGCTTCCAGCAGCTGTTTAAATATTTAATAAATTGATATTCTGGCTTTGATTTTTGCTTTGCAGTGGCATGTTTACTCCACTAAACCCAGACAGCTTTCCCTCTATTTAAGCAAACACCCTCTATAATCACGAGTACATCGAGGGCAGTGTCTGCTAGATGTCATGTTAGGAACTGAGGATCCACTCGACCTTCTGATCCACAGCCGCCGCCGTTTCGTCCGACAGACGTAATCTCTTTAATGTTCAGCATATGTCTTTGTAACTCCTCCCACTTCATTATTCCTCATTTCTCTCGTCGCCTATCCTTTTCTTCTCCAATTTCTTACACTTTCCTTTCCATCTTCGTGTTGCCCTGTGCTGTCTCTATGTTACCCTGGCAACAGTCCTATGGAAAAAGCTTGTTGCCTAGGCCACGTGAGAGAAACAGTCTTCACAAGGGATGGAGTGATGGAGCTACAGAGGCTCACCACATTCAGCTGAGCCAAGGCATCACCTCCATATTTTCCACTAGCACATAACACATGAAAGGCTATTGAGACTGATAGTAGATGATTGCTTCCATAAACCATGAGTCTAATCTCATCTTGTAACCTGAAAATGATTAGTGTCAGGAGAAAAATCCCTGCTCTACAAAGTCAACAGAGAACATTGGATTACAAACCCTTGGCTCAGTAACAGTAGTAATACTGACAGCAAGATCAACAGCCAACAAAGCATTTATTCAAATTAGTTTCTATGGAGCATTTTTTACCGTTTTCACCACACTTTCAACATCCTGTTACAATACCTGAACACTGATTTGTTCAGCTGCTTGAGTGGTCTATAAAAAGAAATCCTCCATTAATCCTCCTTTACTTTCATGGTCAATGTTCAATCTGCAACCCTGCTACAAAATTCCATCACTGGATCAACATTTATGTAAATGTCTGGACTAAGTCTGGGACAAATTCAAATCATTTTGTAAGAATGGGAAAAAAACACAGATAGTCCTAACACATTTTCACTATGTTTTGTTCTTACCGGTTATGCAGTACAGTAAACAAGTCCAGAATAAAACCCTTAAGACAGAAGGACTAACTTAGACTTAGTTGCCCAAGGAATTTGAAAGTTGTTTTTAGGCAATTTGCTTCTGAAGAAAAAAGCGTGTCAGATTACTGACACAGATGGTATTATTGGGGAAAGCAGGGATTAAGGTAATATGAAGAATAAAGTCTGGGGTCTGACTGCCCACCGATTTTAGGCTTCTGTGTGTCCTTTCTCAACACTGTGACTCATCTCAACACAAACACACCCCTCTGTCTTCTTCTTTGAAGCCTGGTGAGTCCTTTATCCGTATCCTGACCACCGTATCAATGACCCATTCATGTTTTCTCCCAAAGATGGAAAGAAAAAATGAAGGCAGGCGCAGAGGCAACAAACAGAGCAAGAGAATGACACGGTGATTGGTGGGTCTCCTCACCTATCTCGAAGCTACCGTCAATGACTCCTATAAGGTAACTGGGGATGTCAAAGCGTCTCTCCAGCTGAGTTATTGTGCTCTTCATGTAGCTTCCTGACAAAGCCTTTGCAAAATAAGCAAAGGACAACGCTACCAGAAATATCTGGAAAAAGACAGACATAAAAAGAAAGAGATTAACAGATTTAACATCAACATAGAAACAAGCCATAAAAACAATTAATTTATACAGCAGTATTCATCTTAAGTTTCATTTAAAACCATCATCTGACACTGTTTTGCTAATTTCTCATGACTTTAAACAAGTAAAAATCTGAGAGCAAAAATATTACTAGCTTCCTTTATTCTTTTGAAAGACTCTAGATCAAATAGGAAAAAAAAAATTTGAGGGAGCTCATGGCAAGGCAAGTTTATTTGTATAGCACAATTCGTACACAAAGTAATTCAAGCCAGAAAGTAAGATATCAAATGAGTCGTCCTGAGGCCCCCTTTAGGTTTTTTGGGTGGATTGTGTAGACACAAGCTAAATATATATATGTAATATACATTTCTCCTCTGCAGAAGTACTCAACTGACTTGACCCGTTTTGCCCCAAGACTTATATTTAAAAAAAATCTGTTCTATAATTAACCTGGGCAAATATCTTGTTCTTTTATAAAATTCTGCCGAACCTTATAACAAAGAAAACACTTCAACACTTCTTTTAATATTTCATCCTTCCTGATAACATTTTAGAGTTTCCTATCACAAACCTGTGAAAAAAGAAAAACTGTTATTTTAAAATAGTCTCATGCCAAAGTATAACCAGATATGTTATAGATCCCCTGACATTTTCAAGGTTTGCCTTTTCATATTTATTTTGTAAGTAACAACAAAAATATATTTGACAAGTCTGGGATGGTTAGTTATTGTGTCATTCACTTGATTGAATGTTAGCAGAGGCTTGCATTATTTACATTTTGCTGTTACTCTGCTGATCCCTCTTTTGTTTGACGCAGGAGGTAGAACCATAACAGCTGTGCGTATGGACAAATTAGTGGTTAGCATCTCGAGAGTTGAAACTGCTGATCAACAAACACAAAATGTAAAAAAAAAAAAAGGTCAGTTTTGATGGTAAACTCAATTTTTCATGTTTTTAATGAATAGTACATCAGCTAATCAACTATTTGTACTGTATCTCAAATGGGCGTTGGCCTCTATCCCTACATATTAAATGAACTAGACTTTGTGCCTTACACAGGATACGGATGGGTAGTATTCTTAAAACCCACAAATGCAGGATTTCAGAAAATTAGCTATCATGGAACTAAATACACTTTACTATGATTATAATTTTTTGGAAGGGTTCTGTAAATCATTCCATTTATCAAAAAAAACCCTTCTTTTGAACAAGGTTGGAAATGTTCTTACTGCAATTTTTATTGTAACTATTTATATCTGCTTGCCCCATTTGTATCACTTTTGCAATTTCTTAGCGAAAAGTTTAAAATCTAAATGAAAAACACACACACACACACAAAAGGCGGTTGAACACCCATTCACACTCACACACACACACACACACACACACACACACACACACACACACACACACACACACACACACACACACACACACAACACACACACACACACACACACACACACACACACACACACACACACACACACACACAGCACTATCCTGCCTCTAACTGAGACCTTCTCCTCAGCAGACTGATTGCAGCGTGAGACAAGTAAGTCACATGAGAGTCACGTAAGACACACATGATCAGAAATACATGCATTCCTCAAAGACAGACTGATATCTGAGATAAACATAAGTCCATGCAACAACACAGTGATGTCTTATTCTGTCAAATGGTAAAAGAAAAGATCCTTCCTTCTTCCAGTTCTACGTTTTCACATTTCTGATTTGCTTTTTGGGCACTAACTTTTCAAGTACAACTTCATTTAAGTTCACCTGTCAGAGCAAAATTAAAAAAAAAATGAATGAACACAGCGAGGATAAACTTTCAGGGCACGGTTTAAATACTGCCACATGGAGACTTAGCTGCGCCTCTAGAAAACTCTGGCCTGCATGCAAAGTATTTGCTATGCTCTGCAGTAAAAAATATTCCACAATGTTAAACTTGTGGATTTATTACATTGGGTTCCAATAGTCAAGAAAAGTTGAAGGAGTAATTTAACAAATTAACAGACTAAATGTTTCATATTCACTCACTAGCCACTTTATTTGGCATACCTGTCCAGCTCGTTAACACAATTTTCTAATCAGCCAATCACATGGCAGCAACTCAATGCATTTAGGCATGTAGACATGGTTGAGATGATCTGCTGCAGTTTAAACCGAGTATCAGAATGGATAAGAGAGGAGATTTAAGTGACTTTGAACGTGGAATGGTTGTTAGTGCCAGACGGGCTGGTCTGAGTATTTCAGAAACTGCTGATCTACTGGGATTTTCACCCACAGCCAACTCTAGAGTTGACAGAGAATGGCCTGAAAAAGAGAAAATATTCAGTGGAGGGCAGTTGTGCGGGCAGAAACTCCTTGTTGATGCCAGAGGTCAGAGGTCATCTTAGATGACCCCACCCTTACATTGACGTGTTCTCCCTACCATGACAAAGGTGGATAAAGGTGGAAAGATGTCATGTAATCCATGGACACCAGTGAAGATCAAAAAAACCATTGAAGAAAAAAGGTTCAGCGCACTGTCTAGTGGGTCTAGATGACCCAACTCCCAACCTTAAAGTGCCTAGGATAGCACAAGGGTTAAGTGACTGGTGTATACTGACTTGATAAACATCCGTCAAACTTTGAGATTAAAATGTAACTCAAGTTCCATTGACTCAAGAATGCCTCATGACCAAATTGTCAAATTCCCATGACTGAGTCCAAATCATTTTTATAATTGAAAATGACTAATCTTGTTTCATCAAAACCTAATAAAAAAGCCTCACATTGTTTTGCATTGTCTGACTTAACTAAATGAAAAGTAGTTTGAGATCCATTCCATAAGGTTTTAAGATACGTAAAGCAACTTTGTGACTATTTTGAGTGGAAAACTTCTCAAAACAGTAATAGGTAATAATTATGTTATTCCTAATTCCAGCAACACAAACATCTTCAAAAAGACAATTTGAAAGTTAGCTGACTTGGAAGTTAATTTCTTGCCATATCTCATTAAAACTGTTCATATAAATGTCTGCTTCTGTAAACATAAAAAGGATGATTATCCTGGATAGCTTTGTAGCCTTAGGATCCAAGCATCTTGCTGTCATTGAAAGATGGTTCATTTGATCTGGATCTAACTAGCAAGTACAATCTCTTTCTTTATTCATGTCAGCAATTACAGTAACAGCAAGTCTTTGTCCTCTGGTTCAAGCACGAGGTTCTTTTCTTCTTCAATAACCTTGCAGTCATTCTACCCATTATTGGCATGTTGTTACAGTGATTATTGATGTATTCTTTCAATGAGGATTTAACAGAAGATCTGTGTTCCAAGGTTTTGTTGGCTTTGAAATGTTCTGACAAAGATAATTTGGTGTTGTACAAGCAGTCTTAGATCCAACATTTATCTTTCAGACAAAGTAGTGGTTGGAGAATCAAACGCACCTCACTGTTCTGTTGGTTTTGGTGAGACCACATTAACCAGGACAAGTGACTTGTGTCAGGATTTTTCTCATTACATTAAATAACATAACAAGGGTTTGATGTTCTAAAACATGAACAGCGTTTCCACTATATACACATGGCACAAGACATTCTTTTGTGATCCAACAACACAGGCTTCGTTAGTGCAAAGAGGGCTTTGTTTACATCGTTCCGACCATTAGTACTGGTTCTGGGGCTTTAACAATAGCAGCTCATCCCATGTGCATATCCCAGGGTGATTAAATTGCAAAAAACCATGCATACGCAACAGTTTTCCTGCTCTTTCGAAGCAAGGCTCCTTAGATTTGAGCAGATGCAGTTGGTCTTTATTCATGTCCTGTGGAAACTAATTACCAAATAGCCCTGCTAGTTCAGTTACAAAACTATATTTAATTACACCTCTAAATTGACAGATTCATTCAGAGAGAATAAACCAACCCTAATCTACATATGAGAAAAAACTTAATGGGTTAATTGGTTGTGCTTTTGTTGCACAATAACTTGATGAAGAGGTAAATTGACTGCTAGGACTACCACAGCTAACCTTCATAAAACCCGGTGAATCATTGTGAAGAACACAACTAATTGGATTAAAAGTTTGATTAAATACACAAAAGGGTAGAGGAAAACCTTTTTACCATATTTATGAGAACCTGTAAGTTTCTATGAATAAAGGTACTTGCTACTGTATAATATATATATATATATATATATATATATACACACACACACACACACATATATATATATATATATATATATATATATATATATATATATATATATATATATATATATATATATTTATTTATTTATTTTTTTTTAGACAGCCCTTCAGGTCTCCTGTCAATCACAGGAGTCAAACAACCTTTCAATCGCTTAACTGTGATAAAAGAAACAACAAAAACAAAAAAACCATGCAGCAGCCAGATGGAGAGTACATGCAAAGTCAACATAACAGCCTCAACCAGAACTCAAACAGGGACGTCTTTACTCTCAGTCATCAGCTTGAATCACATCATCAATTGTTTCAATCTTTAGAGGTCACATTTTTTATGTAGAATAAAGCCCATAGAGAATTAATCTCTAGTAAGATTAATTAATTTTCCATTTCTTAACAAGAAAATAACAAGAAATTGTGAATAAAACTTTAGAAGATGATAAAAATATGTATTGATTTAGTATTAAAGCCAAGCATAAATCTTTTTTTTCAAGCAACCTCTACAGTTTAATTTCATGACAGAGTTCTTACCTGTCTAAATCTTGAACTTTTAGCTTTTTGTAATGCTGCATTTATTTTCACTTCTAAACCTGTCTCCCTCTTCAGTGTGGATCAATGTAATGAAAGCAGAACTGTTTTTGTGGCAGGGTTATTGGGGGAGCCTTTAATTTTTTAACACATATTTTCTCTGTCATTGATCACTTTTGGTAAAAAAAGACAAAACAAAAAAAAATTCTATTTTACATCGCTCTAAGGGTGATTTGGATTGTTAAAGACAAGAAGAAAAAGTGAAATCCAGAACACAAAGACACAGTGGAACCGGCGTTTTGCTGTTATTGCTAGAATTAAAAAAAAGCTGAGAATAATACTGAGCACCGGATTAGAGTCCAGACTGTGACATATCCTAGCAAACCACTCAAGAAGCAAACAATTCTGAAAGAGTAAGTCTGTCCTGGCTCAGCAGTCTCTATTATGATAAGCTACTTGAACACCATTGTCTCACATTACTTTCATGTAGAAAGAAGCATGACAGCAAAATATTTGTATTTCTTTTCTCTTTCAAAAGGTTGTTAAAAAGAGACAATAAGGAAAACCTAAGAACTTAAATAGATTTACAAATATTTCTTCCTTGCAGCTCTTTCTTCAGATTTAAGTGAACATTCCTGCTTATTTTAGGTACGTAATAGAATGTTAGTAGCACATTGTTTGTATTCATTATATAAGTTATCAGTGTATTACAACAGTTGGAGACTGCCAATTCAATTACAGTTAAAAACAGTAATTTAGTCACTTTACATTTCTTGAAAAGACTAAGTCAGAGAAAGTATGAACTATGTATGTTTTACTGGGTCAACAGTTTTTTAAACCTACAAATCTTAATATTGTATGTCAGTGCTGGATGCATTTCACTAACCCGACTAAATGGTTTCACTATTGTGTAAATAACTTATCAATGATTGACATTTAGGTTTTTTAATAAAATGTGTAGACTACTCTATTTAGTCAAAATCTCACTGCTTTTTTGTATTACTTGTCATTTCCCCTGTTGATGTTTTGTTTTTGGTGTTTGTTGTTATGAAACCTGTATCTTGCCCTGGGGACTACAGTTAGCTTTGCAGCTACATGCAGCACATACACAGAAATGTTCATTAATGCACTGCCCTATTCAAATACATTAAAATAAATAGATACATAAAATGAATAAAAGGTGGGTTTTCTCTAAATTATGGCAAAACTGTATCTTATAAAGCGATCTTCCACTTGCCTTCTTGGTGCAGTTGTTAATAGCATAGGACATGCTGCATTTGAGAGTTTGAGACCTGAGTTTTAACAGGACAAGGAAGTTTATCCCTTTGAAGACAGTAGAAACTTGTTTTAAAACTGGTGGAAACTTCTAACTGACGTGGTCTTTTTATGACAGTTAAATGTCAAATCCTTACCCCTGTCACACTTGTTTACCATGCCAACTTGCCCATTTTCTGAAAGACAGAGTTTTGAGAAGGCATCTTGTGTCACATTTGCCAGGACAATGGACCAATAAAAACAACAACACAAAATGAGCTTTAAATGGTGTCAATACAAAGCAAAAGTTCATGTGCCCACTTTCAAAACAGATGTTTTTCTCTTCCTGATAATTCTTAAAGCATAGTCCCAACAGATGTAGACCCATTAAGGAGGATAGTGTTAGCCCCAAAATGTACATTTTCCTTACAGTAAATATATGCTTATATATTAGTTCTGTACTACCCAACTATTAGGAAGGCCCAAAGCACTTTACAGTCACAGTACCACTCACTCATGCATACACTGTAAAACCTTTAACAAATTAATAATTGTAGTTTGAACTCAGCCACAAATATATTTTAACACCCAGCATTAAATGAGAGTATTTACGAAAATTAATCACGGTTCTAGTTTCTTTCTTAACTGTATATGTGTTTATTTCTTTTTCTCGATTCATAAACAACTTCAACACAACTTTAATAATGTTACCCAGTTTGTTTATTTATTTTGAAAATGTCATATATACAAAAAAAATCCACCCTTAGTTGAAACCACCACCCAAATACACCCAGTCTTTTATTGTTTACACAGTACTTTAAAGTTTCTTTGGCGTCTTTTGTCTCTCTGGACAAAGCAGTCTCAAAGTTGATGGGGCCTGTGATGGAGGACAATGGCCCTAAGACATGCATATTATGGATGATGGACATCTGGTCTTCCCTCTGATTCTTGTTCTGGATTTTCTCACAAAGACTGGAGCCATTCTTTATCTTGCCAAATCTAGCCTGAAACGGACCGTGGATAAGTATTTTATGCATTCATTCCTCTGAAAGATTCCCCTTCTGTACATACCAACGCTAATCTTCATTCATCTCTGCCGAGAGTTCATCTTTATTATGCTTTGCAGCCTGATGGACTTCCTCCGTGTCTGACCACTGCTAGTAATGCTGCAGCATCATCATTTGACACAGAATGTCCTGAATCCTCCAACAGTTAACCACAAAATGGTCAACAGTTTCTGGTAAAGTTTCCTCAGACTTGCCAGCAAACTTGTCTGATATTGCACTAGAACAAAACAAAGACCCTACAGTATGTGACCTACGCCAGTCCCACCTTAATGTTTTCTCCTCAGGTTTGAGTTCCATCAAGGGTGTTGTATCGGAGGCTCCACTGAAAGACCAAGTACAGTTGGTTCCAAAGTCCCTGAGAGCGGAGTTCCTCAGATACTTCCACGACAACCCTCTAGGGGGCCATCTGGGACCGTTATAACCCCTGTTGCGAGTCTTGGAGGTCGCGTGGTGGCCTAGCATAAGGAAGCATCTGTGGGACTACACCAAGCCATGTCACATGTGTAAAAGAATGTAAGCTGATAACAGCAAACCAGCAGAATTATTGTGGGTGCACAGTCCATGTGAGATGCTGGGAATCAACATCATGGGTCTATTTACCAAACGCAAGAACTCCAATACTGTGTTGGTGGTGGACTATTACACCAAATGGGTGAAAATGTTCGCCTTGAAAGATGCTTAACCCTTGTGCTATCTTAGATGACCCCACCCTTACATTGACGTGTTCTCCCTACCATGACAAAGGTGGATAAAGGTGGAAAGATTTCATGTAATCACTGGACACCAGTGAAGATCACAAATCATTGAAGAAAAAAGGTTCAGAGCACTGTCTAGTGGGTCTAGATGACCCAACTCCCAACGTTAAAGTGCCTAGGATAGCAAAAGGGTTAAAACCTGGAGTCATCAAAAATCCTGAGGGAGTAGATTGTTACCCACTGGGGGGTCCCGGAATATCTGGTCTCAGACTGGGGTCCCCAGTTCACTAATCATATCGTTAAAGAACTTTGTAACATCTGGGGGTCATTCCTGAGTTGACCAATTGCAATAAAAGCCATAAAGAGAATGATTGCCTCATTTGTCCGTCAGTATCACAACAGGTGGGACCATTGGATTCCAGAATTCCGATCTGCCATCAACACCGCACGTCAAGAAACCACCAGAAAAACACCTGCGAACGAAACATAAGGAAGAAACTTATTTATGGACCACTGGAGACTCACTGGATTAAAAACGGATGGTTTGTTGGATTAAAGATGAGAAAAACTAGGTCCCTCTGCCACCCTTCTAACGTCCTCCTCTACCAGAAAGTTGCACAATTTTACGAAGCACGTGATCAGTGAAGTCGTTGACCACACCCGGAGCATGAATGGTGTCACAGGCCCCTTATCTTTGGGACTGCTTTTGTCCAGAGAGACAAAAGACGCCAAAGAAACTTTAAAGTAAACTGTACAAAAAATATATAGTCTTGGTGTTTATTGTTTGGTGGTTTCCACCTAAGGTTGTGTTTTTGTGTATATATGTGTATATTTCATAATAACAAAGTAACTGGAAAACATCATTGTGTTGTGTTGGAGTTGTTGTATAAATAGAGATAAAGAAACAAGCACAGTTAAGAAAGAAAGTAGAACCTTGATTAATTTTTGTAAATACTATCATTTAATGCTGAGTTCTACAATATGACACTAATTTTTTCATATATCGGAATAGAACTGCGAAAGGAAAAGTCTAGAGCAAGATTCACAAGATTTGTACCGCTTCAACATTTCGCACCAAGCCTCTTCCAACTGTAGGTACATGCACTAGTATCGGGTAGTGACAGACCTGTATGAACACCGTACGCTACAAACCCACGTACAGCATATTCTTGAAAGCCCCACACATACCCGGTGTGTAAGTAGCATAACACAGTAAAAGATATTGGTTTTAGCCATTGTGTTATTTTTTTTAATTCTATGTTTGTATTGATAATAACCTTTTTAGATTTCATACTTTATGTCCCAGCACACTGAGGCTGATTTTATTTTCCAAATATTAAAAAACAAATCCGTCAGCGTTTGTAGACTACAAGCTTTCCAACTATTTTTTTGCAAGAAATTAATATGTGGTGTGAAAGTGAATGTTGTTTAATGCAAGTAATTCCAACAATATATTAAAGTTAATAATACAAGATTTAGCTCATCTGTTTTGAATAGGGTTTTATATGTTTTTTACTGACTTTTACCCATCTTTTGAGCATTTTAAACCTGTCATCCCTATAATTCCTTCTCCACTTTCAAAAGCGGCACACTATCAGCTATGAAAGGAAGACACAAAACAGTCTAAAGTAGATCAAATAGAAAGAAACCCACTAAACTGCTTCTACAGTGAGGCTATTTAGTTAGTGCGACACACTCAGCTGCACTCAGAAAAAAAAGCATGTGACTCTTAAACCACAAGCACATCGGCCATAAGTGTTAGCTATGTAATCTTAGCATTCATGAAGACTGATTTGTGTACCCTCAGACTCGTGCAGGGAGTGGTGTGACTTTGCCTGTCTGTGCCATCACAGCCTCTGTTCTGCCGCGTGCGATCCTCTTCAGCTCGGTCCTCCATCCTCCAGATATGTCTTTGGGTTTCCTTCGCAGAGGTCTCCTTCTGAATGCAGTTTCTTGGCACTGAGGCATGCAACCCTGCAAATGGATAATTCAAGCATGTGACCCAATTCTCATCCTTAGCAAAAAAAAAAAGAAAATGTGAGAAAAGGAAAGAAACATGTTGTACAGGGAAGACAAACTGGAAAAAAAATTAAAACGCCGGATTTGTTTGTGTTAAGACCACAGAATCAAAGAATTTCAAAGTCTGCATGGAGAGCCGAATAGACAAAAGGTATGTCTTAAGTAAACTATTCTAAGCAACAATACTGAACAGTGAACCGGGCTACACATACTCAGAAATCAAGCTCAATACCTTCTTGTGTTGTTTTGGCAGTAGCTGACATCATGAGACCAAATATAATAATGACTTAAGCATGGCTGTGAAGTCCGTCAAACCCTAATCTTAGGGCTTTACAGCACTCAGAAATACAAACAACGAGATTGATAAGGTGAGCTTTAATCAATTTAAATTAAACAAATCTTGCTGTGAAAAAAATTGATCTTTAAAGTGTTTTTAAAAAAAGTTTCCAAATGTAGAAAAATAAAATACAGTATACTAAGTTTTTTGTTTACATAACTGGTATCAATTACCCATCTGTAAGAAACAGAGATATTGGTGTTTTGTGCAAGATTGCCAGGAGTCTGAAATGCTACTATTATTTTAATTTTTTAAACAGGCCTGTATGTGAAAAAGAAAGCAACATAAGCACTAAACATTGACCCACTTTAAGTCTATCATCCTGTTTAAACACAAATTAAAAGCAGGAACTCTTGAAATATCCCATGCGGTGTTCATTAGATGGAAAAAGCATTAGCACTAGATAGATCAAACAAGAAAAAACAAGGAAAGAAAAAAAATTATATGCAGTGTAGTGTTTGATGCCAACCTATGTCGAGATGTGAATGAGTTGTTTTTTAGTTATGAAAAATATAAAGCAAGTCTAACATCTATTTTGATCTCTTTTTTTTATTTGTTTTTGTATTTGTTCAGGTGTCCAAAATGAACATATGACTTCCACCTGATATTTTTCCATTAAATAAGATGATCTAACTCTGCTTCTAGCCGCCCACATTTCTTGGAGTGTCCCTCTACTTAACTTTTCGACCCATGGGATCAGGTAGTTCAGATAATCTGAAACATATCGAGAACCAAGTAGTACAGTTCGACCTGAACAAAAAGGCAGGTTAATAGGTATTGAGTGTTGGGCCACCCTGCCATATAGGGTCACATACAAATAAATGTTGAGAACAGAGAAGCAGTTAGAGTCCACTGTAACAACACAAATCTGAATTTGAGAACTTTCTTGAGAGGTTCTTACCTTTACTGCCTTCTGTACCTTAGGTTTCACGCACTATTTTAGAAAGCGCCATTTGCCACATTGTAAAGATGGCTGACCATGAACTGAACTGTTGCAAAATATTCCAATGTCTATTGAGCAGTTCAAGCCCAAAATGCAGTCTTAAATCCTGAGGAGGACCTACAGAAGACCATCATAAATCTTGGATTTTCTCATGGCTGATGTGTCTTCTTTTTTCAGAAGGGATTCTAAGTGAATAGGTGGTGCTTCTCCACAAAATGCAGTATATCAATAGTTTATAGACTAGACGTTGCTGTAATGGCTTGCTTTATAAATTGAAAACAAAAAAATAGTGATTTATATACAGTTTAGCTCCATTTACTTTTTACTGATGCCAACTCCAGTTTGCAAAGCATAAAAAAGGGAATAAATACTTTTTCCAGGTCAACAAACAAACTGTGACCCAGCAGCTGTAATGCAGTCTATGAAACGCATAAGTTGTTTTAGAGTCAGCATAGCCAGCAAAGTATAAACTGGAGTCTTCATGCTTTGATGCCTCTGGTCAGAATGAATCAATCCACTAAATACATGGAACTTGAGAGGACAAGTGGATGGAAGTTTTAACTTAAAGTTATCAGAACAGGCTAGTGAGTTTTTTCACTGCATTTTTATTTTTAGATCAAACTTATTTGAACTCTTCCTTAACTCGCAAGGAAAGTTCTATTAAGACAGATACATGTCCTCTATTTAAAAATGTCTTCATTTCTAAACCTGGTCCGGTCTTGTCTTGTTTTTTCATTAAAATGCAGAGAATATATACCGGTAAATGTGTCTGCGTTGCTAATTTAACACTTCTGTTTTTACAGATCATGTTAAGAAAAGCTACTAGAGAAAGAGTGACTATTCTGATAAATAGAATGACTAATAGAAAGTAATAACTAGAAGACTATGGGATTTTGAGTTCTTGGAGCCAGCGGTTACTTCCTATGTGGAATGAGACAGGGGAGGGGTCACTTAGTCCAGTTCTCTTATACAGTCAATGGTCACAACCAGTGATGTCAACAGATGAAACTGAATTTATCATCCACACTTCATATTATATAAGCCAGTTACATAATCACTTTGTAAGTAATAGATTAAAATAAATTGCTAAAACTTCAATTTTGTTTTTCTGTCTCTTCGTATGCATTTGAAAGTGCCTTTTAAGATAAGATAATTAGTTAGAATTGTATTTCTGCTCAACAAGTTCATTAAATTGTGAGAACTTAGTGTAGCTTTTTTTTTTTGTTTTGCGTTCTATCAACTAAAAACACAAATATCCATTGTAACAGTAGAAATGGCAAACAGAAAAGTGAATCTGTTAGAATGTATCAATGAAAGCTAGGATATCAAATAGATGCTAGGATGATGCCTCCTGATTGTTTACTTCCTCTTTGTTTACTTTAGCTCTAGTTCCTGTTGATTAAAAAAACAAAAAGTCGAGGAATTAAGAGTTGTTTCTCATATTTTTACTGGGGGGAGGGGGTAAACATTTATTAAAGAAATAAACCATATGCAGGCACACTAAACTATACTAACCATAAAAAACCATCAACATGGAAAATGCATGGGGACCTGTTGGACCAATTGATTTACAAAACTATGTTTAAAATAAGTAAAAATTTAGAGATCTTTTTCTGATGTTTTGTGATGTAATTGAATTAAAAACAACATTTTAAAAATAATCTCGTCAAAAATTACCAGGTGGTGAGTGGAGAGCTAAATTGATCATTGCTGCTGACCTATGCCTGTAGTTTAGCAGCAGCTTGTGACCAGAGGAGCTTCAATGACCTGTTCACAGGAAGATGAAACTCTAGAAGGGGCTTGCAGTAACCTCTGTGAGGTAGAACCACATCCCCCCTCCAGGATTAATGAGTGTTTACCTTACAATAATCCTATTACACTAATCGTCTGAAAGAGGTGACTTTCGTCAGTTATAAAATAGTATGCGAAAGTGTTCCAAAAGAAATACAAACAGCCAAACCAGGTCAACAGGAAAAGGCTGGACCTCTAACTTCAGCAGAACAACATGAAGAATGTTGTATGGAGTTTAAAGACAAACATCAAAAGCGTGGAGATCGTACTGCCAGAAGCCTGCCAGAAGCCTCTGATCTCTGCATGCTTTTCAGGAAGTTAGTACTAGCATGTGTCCTATTTTCCCCAACTTACAGCGTTCTTCTGGACAAACACTTCACTATGTAGCTTACCATTGTCAATATTGTATCTCTAGGAATTATCTTCAAAACTGCACTGAATCAGTGGCAAATGGTAGAATATTTTATAGGTTTTCAAACCAGGCCCACTCTTCCTGATGAAAAATTAGATACAGTTTACTGTAAATATAGAGCTATTGAGCAGGATATTTGGTTAAAAATGCAATAAATTTGTGATTGCTCTTTTTTTCAGTATCATGTCATATATTAGTAGGTGACATATACAAACACTAAATTTGTTTTAAAAAAAGTTGGCATAAGACCTTTTTTCTCAAGGATCCTCATCAGGCATGTCCAAAGCCTGGCCCATAGCAAAACTGAATTGAATTGAATTTAACCATATTTCACAGGGAGAAATTCACTCTTCAAGGCAGGTCCAAAAATGCACAAAAAACAAGTGATAGCATAATTATTATATAATAATTACAGCTCACTAAATATTAGAAGAGTCTACAAACTCTTCATGAAGATCTTGAAGAATAGGATGAAATTTGCTTCTGCTGTGGCGCCACTGATGGTGTGGAGTTTATACTCTCTCCTGCTAGCTTACAACCCCTTGTAACCCCTACATATCATTATCAGTGCAATCAAAATGGACGGACGCCAGCTAAAAAAAAATGCGTACATGGATGTATTTGTCTACAAGAATGCATCGAAAATGAACAGAGTTCAGACATTTTAATGTCTGCTCTAATTTATCTTAATTTTAATAAAGAAATACTCAGAAACGCAGTTTTTATCTTAATTTTGTTCAAGAACGTGTTTAAAACACCAAAAAATTGGAGTAGTTCTTTATATAGCATATATATATATATATATATATATATATATATATATATATATATATATATATATATATATAGCATTATGGAGCTGAGCATAGGCAAGACTTAGATGAGAAAGGAAGAATATATATATATATATATATATATATATATATATATATATATATATAAAACCGGCAACAACATCAAACACATCATTAGTATTACAATGACAGCCAGGTGATAAAGAGATGACAAACGTTTGACTCTTTACATAAAAAAATAGACTTAGTGGAAAATACCATGCTGTTAGCTGGCAGTGCCAGTGGTCAGTTTCCTGATTGGTTAATTTTTTTATCTCACTATTCTTTCCTTTAGGTACTTCTCACCATTGTGTCATTTTGCATGCTAATCATTCTTTGGATTCATTCAGTGTTTTTTTTTTTTTTTCAATTTACAAATTAGTTGGTGAATGACCGGATTATTTGCTCCATCTCTTTGCCTTTGAGCTAATTTAAAAACCAGCGGCATGCGTTAATTCCTCCTGCAACATGCTCCATATAGTCGCAGCATGTGATTGACCAGTACATGCAAACACATGCTTACTCTTTTTAAAATGTGTCATCAATGTAAACACAAGAGAGTTAAATTTAACATACATATCTTTCTCAACAAATGGAAATAAAAGAAAAACTTTGTAGACGACAGAATATTGTGTTTCACTCCATGCTCGCGTTTAGTAAGAAAAAGAATATTGGACTTAAAAAAGGTTTTTATATTTATATAAGCCTAGGCTGTTTAACCCCTTTTCAAATATGATTTGTCCGAGATCAAATGAGCGCGACATGAGTCAGCAGACTGTGAAATAGCCCTCGCCAGACAAAGTACATAACGGAACAACCAAAAGAAGATGATGTGCAGTTTCATTTCATGATTTCTCTTTAATGTATGGATGTAGGCGCCCCGGCGCACTGATTTTTACCTCCAGCTTGAATTCTTGCAAAGAGGCGTGTGGCGCTGATGGGGGAACTCACCTCAGCCGTGGGGTTAAACTAATGAGCCAGCAATTTCAGCAGCGATCATCTTCAGATATTAGCCAGCTCTGACAAACTTCTCATGAGACCTTGAGTCTTTTACAGTGAACACTAAGCCCGACATGTCATCAAGTTCATCTCAGCTGACAAAACCTTTGAGGTTGAGTAGTCAAACCGAATAGGACTTTGAATCTCCGTAGCTCATGTCTGCTCGCGCGCAACCCTGCGTTTTCGCGCAACTTGGAAATGAGGAGCGTCTGATGCGCCGGCGGATGAGACTCACTGGCCTCCCACGATATTTAAGGTGACTCCGCGCAGACTGCCTTCAGTGCATCTAAGTTATAGAAGGGCGAACTCTCTCTCCATCCGCTCTCCTTCTCTCTCCCCTCTGCCCTGTAATCCTTCCCTCCCTCCCCTTCACTATTTAAATCTAAATCATTATTAAGCGTTTATCATTAGAATCTTGCAGGCGGGCTGACATTTAGCAGACACACAAAAGCAGCCCGGTTTGAGACGTCAATGGTATTTTCATATCGGTTTCCCAATATCATGAATTTATGACGTATAATTTTTCAAGATAACTATGATTGCTAGAAAAGATTGTCATCGCATAGTCTCATATTGTAATACAGAAGGAGGCTCTCCTGGGTTCTTAGCCAGCTCCTCTATGGTACAGGTAGAAGGTCAAGAAGAACAACTAGATTTTGGGGTCTCATATCCTCAATGCCAATGCTTGAAAACCATCCATGCCATCATCATGTGAGCTGATCTCTCATATTTGTCTTCTTTGTTTGTTTTGATCCTTTCTTATAAGCGTTATGTTTGAAAACTCTTGACATTACCTCTGCTTGACTGGGCTTGGGACCTATTTTTCTTTTACTTTTCTTTTCTTTTTTTAAGATTTTTTCTCTTGATCTAATAGTGAATTTGCTTGACTAATCCTCTTTTCCCTTTTGGGTGTGTATGTGTGTGTGTGTTTGTGTGTGCGTGTAAACATACCATGCTCTGGCATGTTCTAATTGGTTGGACACACCTGAACCAGGAAATCAGTCAGTAAGTAGGGCACGGATATCTGGAAAACATGCAGACACTCTGACCCTCAAGTTTGGAGTTGCCTATCAGATAGGTTAATGGGGTGAACATATCACAGTAACTGCAATAACCCGTACCAGCTCTTTGGTGATCTCATCAGTCTAGGCTGCTGCTAACATTGGTGCCAACCTATAACCACCAGGAGCAATGTGGGGTTCAATGCCTTGCCCAAGGACATTTTGCAGAAATCAAACCTGCAACCTTCAATTGTGATCCAGCTCTACTTCTGCATGGCTGCCCATCACTGATTTCCAACAAAAGTATTTTTGTTTTTGTTGGATTTTTATGAATGCATTCTTTTAGTGTATTATAAGAAAAATAAACAACCTGCACAGACATTATTTGTTCAGACTACTTTTGACAGGAAAAAGGTTAACAGTATAAATACCACATTATTTCAGTTTACCTCCTTGATCCTTGACTTTAAAATCCTGCATGCTTTTAAGTAGCTGCTAAATGATGTAAAGTTTGAAGCATAAGAGGTTTGATGCATATATGAATCAATCGGCATCAAAGTGTCATGTGCGGGGAGGCTCGAGAGCCGGTAGGACCCAAATGCAGAGACGGGAGGCCAACGGGTTCAGGAGGTTTAATAACAAAAAAGCGCTGCACTGGCGTGGCGAGGACATGGAGCAGGGCGCTAAGACAGGATGGCGTGAACACCATGACAAGCTAATGGACAAGCACAAGAGGAAAGGCAGAACAAGACTTATATACAGACAGGGCAGACAAGACACAGGTGAACACGATCAGGGCAGATGGGGACCAAGGAAGTACAACTCAAGACACAAGACAGGAACCACTTTCTAATGACAGGAAACAGAATCAAACAAGACAGAACAATAACAAAAGCAAAAACCAAGACAAAACAAACTCAAACCATGACACAAAGGTTAAAGAGGCCATATAGGGTTTGAGTAATTACATTACATTAGCAAGGTCCAGGTGATTATTCAATTGTACTTGGTGACATACCACAGGGATAATGCACCTAGCTCCTGTCACCTAGCCCAAATGTTGTATATATTTTATGTAATTTAAGCTGCAGTTCTTTGTTTCTGTTTAGGGTTCTACTGGGGTAACTGGGTGGGGGACCTGGTGAGGGAGGGGTCCCATCTTTGTGTGATTGTCCTGTGTTTCTGTTTTTAATAGTTTTCATTTTTTTGACTATTTCATCTGTTTTTATGTTAAGCGTTTTTTTTAACTGAAATGAAAGGCGTTAAAGTTTGAGTTTTGTATATATACTTTTTGTATATATATCCCAGCTGCTACATACTGTATACGTGTGTGCGTGCAGCCTAACAGCATTTTTTTGAAGACATCTGGTAAAAAACTCATTTTTGAAGCTATTCTCTGTGAAGTACCCAACTGAAAAAAAAAAAAAAACGACATTCACTGTTTACCGGTATAAAAATCCATGGGAGCAAGACACAACGTTACCATCGTCTGCAGCCTAAAGCAAACTTTTTTGGCATCTTGATAAATCAATCACAGTCTTTCTTCATTTACAAAGGATAACAGAAAAACTTACAAATGTCATTGTTTGAATCCTGAAATAATTCACCCGTTAGCATGCTTCTATATCACCCTGTGGCAACTGATACAAAGCCCTACTAAAAAGAGAAAAAAGAGAAATATGAATATGTGAAAACTGGAATAAAGTTTACTGTAAATATAAGAGCTATTGAGCAGGATATTTACAGTTAAAAAAATACAACAAATTTGTGATTGCTCTTTTTTTCAGGATCGTGTCATTTATTAGTTGGTGACATGTAACAAACACTAAATTTGTTTTAATAAAAAGTTGGCATAAGACCTTTTTTTCTCAAGGATCCTCATCAGGCATGTCAGCCTGGCCCGCCATGAAACCTAACAGATTGAATTGAATTTAACCATATTTCACAGGGAGAAATTCACTCTTCAAGGCAGCTCAAAAATGCACAAAAAACAACTGATAGCATAATTATTATATAATAATTACAGCTCACTAAATATTAGATCAAACAAATAAGTAAACAGAAAACTAAATGATTTACATTCAAATCCTACCTTACAGACACTTGTCATAAAAGTAATAATATGACGGCACCAGCATTTTTGAACTACTATTTCTTCATTCTGACAGGATAAATTCAGTTTCAAGTTGGAAAAATTAAGGGCAGATTTTTTTCATTGTATTTCTACTCTTTAAATATAGAAATTCACAATGTTTTGTTAAAATCTATTAAGATATATTTTAGCCCTCTTCTTAAATAATAAAAATTATTATCAAAATATTCATTAAACAGTTCATTTGCATTATTAATTATACTACAAGAGATCCAAAGACTGCAGGCTGATTAGATTTGACCAATTGCAAATATTCACCTCATCAATCGCCCTCTTTGCAAAAGCATTTGATTTCATCTTAGAGACCATGCAGATAAAGGCAGAGATGGGCTTGAGCCGTCCTGAAGCAGTTCATCTCTGGCTTTCCCAAACTCCTGCGTTTTAAGAACAAATCAAGGCACCCTAGACAGCAATGATGATGATGACCTGAGTCAGATATTTTTAATTCAGAAGAAAATTCTTCCCCAATGAGATAAACAAACTAGAGTGTGAATGAAAAATATTCTTAATTGTATTAAAAACGTTAAATTATGATAGAAAATAAGATACAATCCTTTCCTTTTTCTCTACCAAATGTTTGATTCAACTATATTTTCTCTGTACAAGGAGGTCAAGGAAAAAAGGAATTTTTATCTTACTTGTATTCTGTTACATATAATTTTCAATCTTTATTGGATTTCATAGAATTTACTTAACTTTACTGAATAAAGCTTACTATTACTTCAAATGGGGTGACCAACCCATACGTAACAATAATTCAATACATCTCGTTCAATACATCTCTTTCTGCAAGACATCACTTATTCAGCCAATTTTTATCTGCTACATTTTTAATCCAGAATTGAGAGGGGGTCTGCTAAATTCTATTCTACTGTTGATAATAAGGCGAGAGGTTTATTTACCAATATTCAATGACTTTGATACTGGTCCCATCTGTCCTCGGGTCATTAGACAGTTTCCATTAGCCTTAACAAAGTGTGGCTGTTTCTCCCTTTCTCAAGATCATTTGAACCCCAACCTAGGTTAAGGGAGACTGTCAGTGGTCTTGTATTTATTCCATTTTCTAATAATTGCTCCAACAGTTTATCTTCTTACCAAAATACTTACTTTATTGGAGATTTGCTTATCACAGTCTGTTTCAAGTGTACAATCTTGTCCCTGGTGTCCATAGATAACTTTTTGATCAAGGCTATGGTGGGGACATTGTAGTCTGTCTGTTTAACCCTTGTGCCATCCTAGGCACTTTACCATTAGGAGTTAGGTCATCTAGACCCACTAGACAGTCTTGCTGAATCTTTTTTCTTCAATGATTTGCCAGTCTTCACTGGTGTCCATGGATTACGCAGAAATCTTTCCACCTTTATCACCTTTGTCGCCGGTAGGAGAACCTGCGTCAATGTAAGGGTGGGGTCATCTAGATAGCACAAGGGTTAAAATACAACAAATACTTATGCCTTATTTTTGAAACTTCTCTCTGTGTTCTTGGTTCTTGTGAACAAAGTCCATGTCTATCAGGAGTTCAGCCTCCCTCGCATGAGGATAGATCCGGGTTGTTACATAAGCACTCAGAATGTGAACTGTAGGATATTTCCGTCCTGCTCTTCAAACACCTGCTCTGTCGTGTTAGGATTGCATTAACACTCTCAACTTTCAAATGGTGTGCATTACAAAAAGGATACAGACCAAAAGTGATGCCCTTGATTGTTCTGAAACTTTTGTTTCACACCTTGTGTTATGGCTGGCCGGTAGAAGAAAACCCCAGGGCAGAAAAGATTCAAACAAACCAAGAGAGTTCCAAATATTTGATAACATCAGAAGAAAATTAGTGAATCCAAATGAATGAATTCAAGGAAGCTGTGATTATCTCCAGGAGAACCAAGGAGTGGTGCTGCAAGGCTAGACACATAGGCATGGATTTGGGAGACATTGTCCCCCCCCCCCCCCCCCCCAAAAACAAAGAAACAACAAAAAAATAAAAATACAAAAAAACCTTAAGGAAGGACAGACAGATGGACAAATAGACACACATAAAAATAAAAAATAAAGATAAGTGCCGCCACATGACACAAACCCGAGTCAAGCTTCTGCCCGTCCCAAGCCCCATAATGTTAGGAAGAGCGTTCAACATGAAACTTCAAAGCATAGAAATATGGATAATTGAATTGCTATGATGATATCAAAAATGAAAGAAAACCCCAAAGCCGTAACACAAGGGGCAATCCATAACAGGTTGGTAGATTATGTTATGCATAGTCAGTTTATTTCAATTTTTTAAAAAGCAAAAACAATCATGTGGTATGGCATTTACTGACATGCAACCAGTTATCATGTCACCAAATTAAGACTTGTTTGAACGTCTCATCAAAGCATTCACGAAATGCCAATGCAACTTCTGCTGCATATATGTCATTTCCAAGAACAATAACGTAGAAAAAACTTTTTTATTTCATCCAACTGTCATTTATATTTCAAGTATTAACGAGTTTACATAACAAATAACACAAATTGAGAAATTAAAATGAACTTTTTAAACGTAGAGGCAGTGGATCCCAGCAGTGCCTTGACAGTCAGTGTAGTCTGACGGTAATGTGTATATGAAATGCCATGATCATGGTGAACTGCTTTAAGTGTATAAGAATTTTTCTTCTTTTCTAGAAAAGAACTCAGATTAAAAAACATAATCTTTGACGTATGTGTTTGTGATTAAGCAGGACTTACAAAGGATCAATGCAATTCTGAGCAGCTTGGACTGCTTTTGCAATCCCTCTTAGAAATTGTAATGACCACACATGAGTAATGATATTATGCAGTTAGGAGGATTAAAACAAACTTTTTAAAGTTTATACAAACATCTTATCCACCCCTCCCCAGATATTTTCAAGTTCACTTATATTTTGTATTAAGATGAATAGCTGTTCTGATATTTACATGTGTCAGATTTTTATATGGACTGTGTCATTTTTACATGATGCAGTCACTTCGATTCTCTGTGAATGTTTGAAAAAACATAAAACATGTTCTGGAAACTGCGATTTTCATGGTCATAGGCGAGATCAGAATAAACTTGATAGACTTATAAAAGACTGCTTTAGTGGGTATTGTGCCTTAGGCCAATTATGCTCTTTTGACTATGCTGCTACTATACAAACTCAATAGTGTTTCACTAGTGATTCTGTGACACATTTTCAATCTGTGAATTTGCCAGATTTTAAGCTTCATCTAATCTTTGGCAGATAGGTTGACACATTTCCATGCCTATTTTTTGACAGTTTCAAGCTCACATTAAAAATGTTGTACATTTTTGGTGTTAAAAATTTACAATTCTCTTATTTTATGTAGCGTCATGTGTTCTTTCAAACATTTCAAAACTACAATATCATAGTTTTTTTGGGCATAAACTCATAAGTCAAGCCTTATTTCTCAAACTCCCATATTGTCAATTGGCACATTTCAAAGGCTCACATAAAAGCCATCATACAGGAAGGATATAAAGAGAGGGGAGCACAAGTGAAAAACCAAATTATAAAAACAAACTGTGTTTTTTGGAATGAACAAAAACTCCATGTTCCCAGAGCAATTTACATCTGAAATAAAGCTCAAAACTGAAAGAGAGGTTTGATTGATTGCATTCAAAAAAGAGACAGCAATCACATGAAAATGTATTTATTCCGTAGAATCATTTGTCTGATTTCTGTCACTTGGTAAATTCATATTTTTCTACATTCAGAATCAAACTCTTAAGTCTGAGTTGACACTATCATTTTTTCTTAGAATACATAACATGTTTAAAATTCTTTTGTACTTGTGGCAAATCTGCAGAAGAGCATCTCTGAAGGAACAACACGTCCAACCTTGAGGCAGATGGGCTGCAGCAGCAGAAGAAGAACTCACCGGGTGTCACTCCTGTCAGCTAAGAACAGGAAACTGAGGCTACATTTCCACACCAAAATTGTAAAATAGAAGATTGGTAAAATGTTGCCTGGTCTGATAAATCTAGATTTCTGCTTCGGATTGTATAGGATCAGAATTTGATGTCAGCAACATGAGAGCATGGATCCCTCCTGCCTTGTATAAACAGTTCAGGCTGTTGGTGGTGGTGGTGTAATAATGTGGGGGATATTTTCTTGTCTTTTTCTTGGGTCCCTTAGTACCAACTAAGCATTGTTACAATGCCACGGCCTACCTGAGTATTGCTGCTGACCCCGTCCATCACTTTATGACCTCAGTGTATCCATCTTCTGATGGCTACTTCCTGCAGGATAAGGCACCATGTCATAAAGCTGGAATCATCTCAGACTGGTTTCTTAAACATGATAATGAGTTCACTGGACTCAAACTGCCTCCACAGTCACCAGATCTCAACCCAACAGATCACCTTTTGGATGTGGTGGAACGAGAGATTGACATCATGGATGTGCAGCAGACAAATCTGCAGCAACTGTGTGATGCTGTCATGTCAATATGGACCAAAGTCTGAGGAATGTTTCTAGTACCTTGTTGAATCTATGCCACAAAACATTAAGGCAGTTCTGAAGCCAAACAGAGTTGAAAGCAATGTGTGTACCTAACAAAGTGACAGTTGAGAGTACATTAATGTTTTACGTGTGACTGTATTATAGGGGGTGTTGCACTGGGTGCTCCGCAAATCAGCAGTTGCTTTTACAGTCTGGCTGCCTTAGAAAGGACAGCTGATGTTGAATCAACTTAGCTCTGGAAACCCCCTGAAAATGGAAGGGGGAAAAAAATCACTGCAAAAACAGATGTTTATAAGCAACTTTGAATAATTTGCAAATATGAAGGTAAGATGATTTACTGTTGCAAACATGTCACCTTTATTTAAATTTGATGGCAGCAAATTACCTCTTAACAGGATGAGTGAATGTGAAGGGTTATGTAGCATCCCTTTACCTTTGATACCAGTCCAAACGAAGAAAAAAACACGCTTGACAGCTCTGGGTCCTCTTTATTCATATGATGCTGCTGCCATAACAAGAATTTTTTTGATTGTTGAACTCTATACGGTGGCCCTAAAGTGCAAATCACTCCATCGAATCATTCAACACAAATACATGTTAAAGATCACAACAATTGAAAAAGCAAAACAGTTAACAACAAAAAAAGCAACATTACAGTTTAGAAATGAAAACAAAATTCCTGAAACCAAAACACAAGTCGAAAAAACAAAACAACAATAAATTCTTTTGGAAAACAAAAGCAATGTCTAGAAATCAAAATGAAATATTAAAAAACAAAACACAGTAAGGAACCGTAAAATGTAGGTACTACAAGACATCACTGATTGGATGATGACATTTGAGTTTTTTCAAATGCGTCTTCAATGTCTGCAAACCTATAAAAGTTTAAGTATATATCCATATACTACATATGAAAAAACTTTGGTTTGAATGATGAACAAACATCATCATCCAATCATTGATGTCTCATCTTTTGTTTTGTTTTTTTTTGTTTTCTGGAAATTACTTTTGTTTTCCCAAACAAACACATTTCCTGTCATTTTCTGTATTTTGGTTTCATGGAATTTTAATTTGGTTTCAAAAATGTTATTTTCTATTATACTACTTGCTTATTATTATTTTTTTAATTTTCATTGTGACATTTGACATAATTTTTCGTTGAATGACTTGTACCTCAGGGCCATCGTAGCTCTTCTATGACAAAGCGTTGCCTTTATTTTGCTCTTAAATCCAGATGTACTTTTTTACTTTACCATTGATGTTTACAGACTTCCCTCCTCTGCAAAGAAACTATTGCAATGTTTTATGCTTATATCTGTTTAAATTCAACTGCTAACATTTAATAAATTAGACACTCTCTCTGGTGTAATGGTCATCTGACATCAAGAGTTTTTTAACTCGGCTCAGTGAGGAGACCACATAAGGCTGCTTTGCTATACAGCAGAGCTTTAATCTGCATGTTTGATTGTTCAGATCTGATTTGACCTAAAGGGCATTACTTGGACAAGCAACTGAATATACTGAAGGGTAGTTTTCATATGGAGAATAGGGTTTGGGTTTCCTGGAAACCATGCAGTCATTTTCATTGTGGAATAAATACCAAGCCTGATTTAGCATCTTTCCTTCTTTGATTTTTTCCTTCATATGCTGATTTAACTTACAACTAACATGCTAAAAAGGTACAATTGTGTGAAGAAAAAAAAAGCTAAAGAACAAGCAGAACACAGACAGCATTTGGAAATCTTGTTATTCAACAAAGTTCACATTACAACATCAATAATGCTTTACTAGTGACAGGTTCTATAATCCCATATATTGTATAGTTACTTTGTAATATGTCATTGAGAGGCACTTCCAGTAAATCTGGCAATATAGGAGCTACAGTATTGTGTCTAAATTACAAAACAGTAAAAATAAATATTTTTCTAAAATGGTATTTTTTCCCGTCATAATATACTTTTAAATCTGTACAGCATATATTTTTTTTATACAAATTCCAACAAAATCAAGAAATAAAATGTCAAATTACACTAAAATACTGGTGAATCGCACAATTTCCCCATTCCGTACGTATTGCTACATATGTTAAGTGCAAGATACTGGAGAGAACGGAAGAGCCCAGTTTGTGAAATCACTGCAACTGTGGTTAAAAAAGCACAAGCCTTGTTTCTTAGAATGTGGACCCAAATTGTATTTGGTTTTCTTTAAAGAAAACAAGGAAAGCTGGCAGAAGAAGCATTCAGAAAGAGGTGCATACATAATAACATGCGGAAATGGCACAGCACATGAGCAAGGCTCCCTTAAACTGGTTAAAACAAAAAAGCAAAGCGCAGATAAAAGTATTTTTGAGAGTAAACTATAAAGAAAACATCTTGAGAAGAAAATGGTGAATTATCCTGTAGTGCTACTGGTGCCTTTTGACATGGCAGTGAAAGTATTTTGGACCTTGAAGGTTTGGACAAGGCTGTGTACTATTATTTTCTACAAAATATTTGCAGCAACCAATCTTGTTTGCAAAGCAATAAACAAAAGTGATGCATATGCAAGAATCTTCTGAGTCTGGAATCACAAGGGTTCATTTTGGACCAAACATGTAAAGGTAAAAAATGTCTTTGGTTTGCACAAGCAAGTCCAGTGTGCAGTAGGTCCCTTCTTCTCGTGGTTTTTAAGAAAGACTGAGTTTCACTGACTATTGTTTTGTGGCAACATAGAGTCTAAGTGAGGACCAGTAGATTTCATGAACTGTTTCCTCATTAGGTCCAAATTTGATGGTTGAGACAGAAAGTACTGCTCAGGTTAGACAGTACTTTTTTTCATTTCCAAGTTTTATCAAAATGTATGTGAGAAAAATCAACTACCTACTTTGGTCTTTTACAGTTGTATACAAATTAAAGTTATGTTATTTAAATACTTCAACGACAATTTATCAGACAAATTTCTACTCCTTTATTAATTTCTTTTATTTGACTAAAATCCACATCAATTGTAAATTCTCTGCTGACTCCTCCCCCAATAAAAACGGAAGGATATTTTTTCCCAATCATTTCTCTACATATGTTCAGCTTCTCTGAAGAAGTTGGTTTAACCTTAGTAGCGAGTACATGTCAATTATTCATGCAGCAAACATTTAAATTCAGATTTTCAGCAGTTTCAAAAATGAAAGTAACTAAAGTCATGAAACCTCTGTTGTTTGTTCTATATTGTTTGTTTGTGCACATTTCTTGTATTATTAGAGGGATGATTTTATTTTATTAGCAGATAGGTGGACCCATTAGTACTTCATTTTGTTCAACCTAATGGACCACTTTCAGCAAGATGATGAGATGGGTGGAGCACACTCTAATTAATATGCCTGTCCTATTCGTTGACTCATGTAAACAGTTAAGCATCCTTTTGAATGTTGAATGTGTTCAGAGATTGGAGTCAGTTCTGTTAAACTGACGGTGGCTAGTAATTTGTTATGGTAACCACCAAAGTACGAGCAAGCCAGCCTGGTTACAAAATTCTTAAAAAACTTTGTCTACTGTGGTTGACGTTCACATGTGAAGATAAATACGTGGTGATGTTTAAACAAAAAAAAAAAGATCAGAATTTTACTTTTCTGGATTTTTGACTGACAGCTCAATCATTAGCTTCACAACAAAATCAAAGGAAAAAGAGCAAGATCCACACTGAGCCGCTGATCTAGACAGCATGCTATGCAGTGATGTTACCGACTGCCACACTGCCTAGAAGGAAAAGAAAGAAAAAGAAACAAGCATTTCTTGCCTGCAACTTAGTCAAACATTTTTTTTTCTGTGCCGCTAAAACAACACAAAAACATGATGGTTTGCCTCAAAATATTTCCTTTTTTTCAGAGGATACTTCTGTGATCTTTACACAGACCAGTGTATGTACCATAACCACTCAGCCTGCAACAACCATTCGGCGTCCTTCGACTAGTGCTGACGTCACATTATGTGATTGGCTGTCAGTTGGTCCGATGACGTATCAGATAGTGATTGTTCTGGACCAATTATTATACTAGATATTATGCGGTCCGTTGTAAACAATAAGAGCTCAGACACAGAGAGAGATTATCTTCTAAACGTGCCTGTTTTTATTATGATTATTATTAAGTGCATTTGCAGCCAAACGGACTGCGGTCCGAACCCTTCTCTGGACCGCACACTATAACAAAGCACCTTCCCTGCCTGCAAACACGAAACTGCAAGACTCCAGTTGCTCTGCTCACAGACACGGTTCGCTTGTGTGGAGCAGCCGGTTCATTCTAACAGCCACAGATCTTTTTACAAAGTGGGTTGTGGCAAAATCTCTATAAACATTGCAAACATTAATGTCAGACACAACTTATGAAGGAAAAGAACTCTAGGTTACAAAAGGAAACGTGAAATGAAAATATGTAGAGCCAGAGCAAATCTCCATGCTACGTAGTTTGTCCAAGTGGGAATACCGTAGTGTGACGTCATCCTCAGTCGAAAAGACCCCGAACGATTATTGCAGGATGGTCGATGGCCGAATGGTTATGGTACCTACACCGGCTGCTCAACAACTCATGATTTCTATTAAATGTGTTTCCATGAAGTCTAAAAATGTGCGTAAACGTGGCTCAAAATAAACAAGACACATCAGGTAGCTGTCCTTATCTAAAAATAAAAAAATATTTCTGCTCAGATGTGTTTTCAGTTTCAGACCGTTTTTAATAGGAGCTGTGATTTTGCTCTGATCACAGCTTAGATTACGTCAAGTGTTTGAGCTGCGGAAAGGCTTTGAGGGAGGCGGGAAACGAATATAATCTAGTTTGATAGAGTTGATTCCACTCAGAGGTTTTCAAGGTTTTTCTAGTCTGCTTTGTTTGAGCAGGTGGGAGGTACAAAACAGTGTGAATGCAAACAGAGAGAACCAAAGAACAGAAGAGAATAAAATAGAATGATGTGCATTTCCAAAATGAATACAGAAACAATTAAAACAGGCCACATTGCAAATCAAAAACCGGTATCGCAGAAAAAAAAATAGAAAAATCTTTCATAGCTACACATGGTGTAGTGAGGAGGTTAAAGCAGTGATTATAATAAAAACAAAGGACGTAGCAATCTTCTTCATGTTTTTCCTTATACCTGGAAGTTTATGCTTCTTTTGGACAACTCGGAAGAAATGTGCGACATTTTATGGCAGTCAGAACCAAGGCCGATGCACTATCCTTGTTTTGAATTTTCTAAAGTAAAGCTTAGAATGTGGCTGGAATTGAAATAGGGGATAAAAAAAAATCCCAGAAGACTAAGAAAACTCACAGTCGTGAAAGTGTGAGACATAAAGTTGTATTTATCTAACAATTCAGTACTTGAAAACGTTGTAGTGCTGTACGGAGTGTATTTATAGGGCAGGGATTTTCCTTTTTTAAATGAATCATTTCCATTAAAAAGTTGTTTGTACAAAGGTTTAAAAATTTCTGACCAACAAACCTCAGTGAATTTCCTGACACTCTCCTGTAACAGAGCATTTTTACCTGCTACAGACAGAATTACCCTTAAAGACATCATGATGGAGGAAGGCGAGAAGAAGCTGCTGGAGAACCACAAGTACAAGCATGCATTTGCTTTTAGTCTGATTGGAATCTAGCTAAGATCATAAAACATGAATTATCATGTGTATTAGTCACATGAGACCGCTGTCTTTATTAAATACCTTAGATTTCCTTCTGTGACAATCTGAAGTTGCAACCAAGAGCTTGAAATGAAAACATGTATGTGGTTAGATGTTTTTGCAGCTCCACATGCATTCTCGAATGTTGCATCATTTTGTAAAACAGAAAAAAAGCAGTTAGCAGTCAAAGGCAATTATATGCAGCACAGCAGCTTAGCCCCAAAAGTCTATAAAAGTGAAACTGATGCAGCTGAAGATTGATATATCATCACAGCGGTAGTTATAAAATAGAGAAAATTGGCTACAGTGTTGCGGGTCCTGTTGTAGAACACAACTAACTTTTTTTTATTGGAAAATCCTGTTTTAATAAGACGTTTAAGAATAATCTTTTCTTGCATGGTGGTAGGATTGTGAGTCAACCCCATATTCATTTGTTTATTTGTATAGTAATTTCCTCAAATATTACCAACTTGTCTGCTTAATCAAACGGATTTCACTACAACAGGCACACACATGAGTGTGACTATGACTACAATGTTTTCTTCAGTCATCCACAAGTCCTCTTAACACAAATTTCTTCATTTCTAAAGAAATTCTAACAACTAAAACTGACTAAATCCTATAGAACTAAATCTGAAAGCCTTTCTTTTCAAATGTCAGATCAAAAACACCATCCATCTCTCTAATGTGTTGTGCAGGGTGGCAACACGGATCATTATATTCTTTTTGACTCCAAAAAAAGAAAAGAAAAACTGGCTCATCATCAAAGAATGCTTTCTGAAAGAATCTACAGGAACAAGAGAAAGATCTGACACTACTCTGACCTTTCATGAGCCACGTTCTTCCTTCATTATTTTGCCCAATTTCTCCGTTTCACTTTATCTACAATCACCATCAATCTGAATGTGGAGGACATCAAAGCAGAGCGTCCGTTGAGCCGCATCTAAAGCGCCTACGACCTATTCTGTTCGATATCATTAGGTACGGAATACAGACATGAAATCAACAACAACTTCATATTAATGTCGTAGGAGATGGCAAAGGTTAACCTGCAAGGAAACTGAGGTTCTATTATTTAAATCCCAAATCATTGTCTTTGCGTTTCTATTGATGTTTTGTGGTCCCTTACATTTCTTCTTGCATGATCTGGAGCTGGGAGTCAGTTTTCGCCTTGTGGACCGATTCACTTTCTACAATGTTCCAACTTCTGCTTTTATGTTAAATGACACAATAAACAAAACAAAAAAAAGTGAAACTTTTAAGTACATTTACTGTGGAGAAATACACATCTAAGACTGAGATAATACCACCTGAACAACACTGTCTCCCACCATGTTTTGGTATCAAGGTTGGCTGTAGGCGTTAATTACAGTCAGGGGTCTGCAACCTTTAGCGCTAAAAGAACCACTTGGTCCAGTTTCTTACAGACCAAAACCCAGTGAGAGCCATAAAATCCTACTTTACTGTTTAGAAATATACCATTTATGTATATTTCTGTGGCCATTCATTCATAAAATCTAGCCTTCAAAATGTTTTTCAATTACTCACTTATAACAGTGTTACATTTCTAATGTTTTATTTTTTACAGCAGCACATGCAAGTCCTTTTTTCAAAATAAAATGCATCAGTGTCAAATAAGATCCTGCTGCAATATTACTAAAAGATCTTTGTCTCTGAACATCAACTAGATACTAGAAGATTAGTTTAAGTTCTAATAATAAGCCACTTTGACATTGGATCAAACCGTCATTTTGGCAGGTATCTGACATGTATGCTTTTTGGACGATTGGTAAAGCTCTCAATGCCTCTTGCTCTAGTGTAATAGCAGCAATAGTTTAAAAAATACAGTTAATTTTAAACTATTTTAAGATTACTTTTATTTAAAAATACATAACAAAACCTAACTAACAAACATAATATTTATTCAAATCGTTGGTATTGTTCTTCAAAGCTAAAGAGCCACAATGAAGGGAGCCTCAGGTTGCAGACCCCTGATAGGGTACCCCCCCCCCCGGTCCTTTCATTATAGTTAAACAAAGCAAAATTATTTGGGAACTAAAATGAGGACTATGGCCAAAAAGCAAAAGCAGCTAAATGAAGAATGCAGATTAATTTGTGGTTTTGTTTTGCTACAGGATTTTATCTTCCTGAGTTGTGCAGCCTGGAAACATATAGGTTCATCTTGCTCACTGGCAAAGTGTCAGTGTGCAGACCACTAACTTTGTTTGATATATGGACAAAAGTAGTTTGCATCACTTTAGCTAGAATAAAGCTTTGTGGGAACAAAGTACATTACCGGTAATCAACTTCTGATTACCTTGAGCTCAAATGCATGTGTGTAATAAACGGAACAACAGCTGTCTCTTTCAACAATCTCCTTCTAAACGCTACATGACTGAGACCATGTGGACTCATTTTTTTTCCCTGGTTGTCATCCGTCGTCTTCAAGAAGAAGCTTGTTGCACATCCGTGGTCAGAATTGCAGCTTCTCAAAGAATGGATAGCGATTAAACAAAGTGAGGTCGAGGGGTGACGGAGTGTTACTCACTGGTGCAGCTAATCTGTAAATCAACATGTTTGGCCCAAAGTGCAAGTTGGGCAATCTGGGAGAGGGCAGTGCACCAGATCGATCCTAAAACAAGAATAAAAACTGTCCATACTCAGGATTTGTATCTATTCTTTTCCCTCTTCTTCTGCTCATCCCTTATTTCTCTTCTTGTTAGCTGGTTGTGTGTCGTCCCAGTCTTCAACCCTGTGTTTGTTAGGCACATTTTACCCAAAACGTCTTCTACAGTGTTGTGTCAAAGTGATGTGCTGGCTACCATATCAAGAGTTTAGTTAGGAAAGAAAAACTTTTTTTTGAAACAATGTTCAGATTCCTGGCATAAGAGTAACTTGAAGTTCATAATCTCATTTTGGTTCTTCCTCTGATTCTCCTATAGGCTCCTATTGCGGAAGGATTTCCTCCTCCTCTTCCTCTATAGTCAGCACGTCTTCCCTTTCATCGCCTTCAGCAGCAGACTCCTCTTCCTTGCTCACTTGCTCCTCTTCTTCCTCGCATATTGCCGTGATCGGGTCAGTCGGACTGCTGATACAAATCGGCACCTCTGCTTGGGTTTCCTCTGGAGTTTCTGCAGCAATCAAACGTTTCCACATTTCATGGTTTTCCAAAAGATGCTGAGTGATCTGACAGAACACTTTCCTTTTGCTTTTAGCTTCATGTTGCTCTACAAAACAAAACAAACATAGTTAGACACAAGTAAGTACAAGTTTGTTCAGACTTTAGTCTAGGAGCAGGAAAAAAAGCAGACATTTGTGTTTTTTCCTATAAAATACTATTGATTTAAAGTTTCATTTGTCCATGTGTTATTTTAGACACAGTTGTCGTCCAGCCCTTATCAATTCTTAAACGAGTTTATTAAACTTTTAGGTTTAATAGCAACCAACAGTTGGTGAAAATCAGAAATCAATTAATTAATCCCTTGACGCCTGAATTTATTTCACCTTTGAACAAAAAAATGTGACTCATGTTTTCGCTTTTAAGTAGATGCTAAATTTAGATAAATAGGCATAAGGGGTTGAAAAAGAGAAGTAATAAGATTATTTGAATTTGGATTATCTACAGGCAGCAAATTCTAGCCCTTTATGCAAATTGACCCTGAGATTAGGCTGTAAAAGGTTCTAAATTAACATCAAACAACTCTGGAGCCTCAGCTCAAACCCTAAAGGCTGCTGTGGGTTTATAATTCAAGCAACAACAAAGTCCGGAAAGATTTCCTGAAGCATAATAAAAAAATGTTGCCAGTGGATTTTTAAATCAAAAGAGTTGGTAATATCTTTTTTAGTCAACTCTAAAGAAAAGTATTTTGAAATATTAAACCATTTTAGGAGAAGCTGCTGCCAAACGGTGACTCCCAAAAAAAGTATCTATATATGTTTTTTTGATTGGCAGTTCAATGGAAGTTTTAGGTTAATGCATACCAGGATAGGTGATCAATTTTACTTTGGGAAACAAACCATAACCCCTCAGTTCTGATGAACACTAATGGAATGCACCACCATCAAAACCCCTTGACTAAAATGCTCTTGATTATTGCTGACTTTGTTGCAGCCTTGCCTGGTTGAGCATTTCATCTTGTCAGCTGCACAGAGACCCCACATCATGCACTTTACTGAGGAAGATTTAAGCTCTTGGTTAACCACCTGTAAAGGTTAGCATGTTGCCATCCTTGTGCGTTGAACCCACAGACAGATTAAAACAAACCAAATTTCAGTCATTTCTGTAGCTGTAGTTTCATTCAAAATGTTTATTGTTGTGTTGTGATGTCTAACACATCCACACGTCAGAACTTTTTTTATTTTTTTACAAAATCTCCAAACATTTACTGAGAAACTGAGACAGGAGTTGTGGGCAAGTCGTGACTGATGGAAAAAAAGCTACCCATATAAATGAACAAGATACTCTTTAAAGTACAGCTTCTAAGAGGTTGACGTACGGGACGTGTCGGAACCTGTTGACGCTTCTTCGTCTGCTGTGTCCTCCTCCTCTGTGCCTTGGCCTTCCTTCGCCATATCTATCTCCAAACCTCCTTCAGCCAGGTCCACCCATCTTCCTGGCATAAGCGCAGCATTGTCGTACGAGTGGCAAAGAGGTCCCACTATGTGTGTGATGAAAGACTCCTGCAGCTGGGCGAGCTGTGGGGCGGATCGGTCCATGAAGGGGCTGATGGGAAGACCAAGACTTGCTTCTTCATCTCCCTGGATAAGCAAAATTGCAGATGAGAATACATTTAAGATGCATTCCTCAGCTGAATCACAGGACTAATTTGGGTATTTCCTGTGTTCATATTTAGGTCAGTTGCACCTGGGTCTAAAAAAGTGCTTCACCTTTCCTCCACCTTGCTTCTGAGTTACCATCAGGTGTTTTGTGACAATATGACCAGACTTCCTTGCTTAAATCTTTTTGTTCAAAGAGTCTTCTGCCATTTAAAATTAATATACTTACATGCCACCATTTTATCTTAGTTTTTCAACTCTCCCAAAAAGTGCCAGCTCGCCTTCCTGGAGGCAGGCATAGTGGGCGCCTGCCCTGTGACAGACTGGCAACCTGTCCAGGTTATACTCCACCTTTGCCCAACAGAAAGGGAAGGGCTCCGGCAACCCCAGTGCCCCAAAAGGGATAAAAAAGTGGGTTAATAAATGGATGGATGGATGGAAGTTCAGGATGAGAACTGTTTCATTGATCCACCCTATTGGATGTGTATTTTACTCGCTGATCGAGTCACTTGTCACGGCTGTGGCCGTATTTGGTTTTGTTTTGTTTCTTCTGTGTTTTGTGTATTTGGATTTGTATCAGAATGGGACTTCTGTGTTTTTGTGCATCTTTGTGTGTCTGTTTGTCTGATTATTTTCAGGTGTGCTGGAAAGGGTGTGGCCTCCCATTGGACAAGCTGATGGAGGCAACCTATAAAACCACCACATGGACCTCTAGTCTGTGAGAAGGGAGCCCTGCAGCAACAAGTCGCCACTGCAGCAACAAGTCGCCACTGCAGCAACAAGTCGCCACTGCAGCAACAAGCCGCCACTGCAGCAACAAGTCACGCCACTGCAGCAAAATAAGTCGCCACTGCAGCAACAAGTCGCCACTGCAGCAACAAGTCGCCACTGCAGCTTGGCCCTAGTCTCCATTTGTTTTAGTTTGTGTTGCACTTTAGTGTTGTATTCTAGTATTTTAGTATTTTAGTATTTTTTAGTTTTTGTGCCCACTCTGTTTTATTTTATTTATTTTTTTCTTAACCTGTTCTGCCCAAACAGGCTGAGCAAACAGATTAGAGCCAAAGTTTTGTATTGGACAGAGTTTACTTTTCACAAAAGAGGTTATAGAACTTTAAAATCAGAGGTAGACTTATAAACCCCTTTTGTTGTATTATTTCTTGCGTATTAGTTGGCGCTGAGGTGGTGGAGAGGGAGAGTGGAAGAATGAGAGGGGGGGTGAAGGGAGTAAAGGGAAGAGAGGTGAGAAAGTGGGGGATACAAGTGCTGATTTGAATAAGTTATTTTTTTGAGCTGTAACAATAATACCAGATCTGCTGGAAAGACATGCATCAAAGGCAAAAAATCTTGACACGAAGATGAGCGGAAGACATCTGTCCATCAATACACTGTGGGTTAGGAGGGCTGAAGCAGACAGGAGCAGTGGTGGCAGTAGTATGTGGGGCTGAGATACATGCATGCTGGCCGGGATTGAACCGCAGGTTCATAAGTGGGGAACCAGATCCTCGCCAGCCCAACCAGCCAGACCAGAAGAGAGGGGGAGGCCCCAGGCCAGGAGCGCCTCCCCGCACGGGATCCCAAGCAGCCCCGGGAGGGGGGGGAGGGAGGGGGACCCCACCACCCAGCCAGGCACAGAGAAGGCCCCCCTTCAGGGGTCCTCCCGGCACCCAAAGGCATAGGCGAACCAGGCGTCTAACCCCCTAGGCCACAGGGCAGGAGCCCTTAGCCGTACCAGGTGGCAGCCCTGGGGGCCACCGGGTGCCAGACACCGAGACAAGGGCCAAGACGAGGGTTAGCCCCGAGATTCCATGAGCGCCCACCACCTGGCAACGCCTCTGTCTCTCGCAGCCAGCCCGCACCGCCAAATCTGCACCCAGAGATCATATTTGTAGTTTTTTGTGGTTTTGTGCCCACTCTGTTTAGTCTTTTATGTTTATAGTTATGTTATGAAGCCGTAGGGTGAACTGCCATTTTTTTAGTACTTGTTTTCCTGTTTTGTTAGGGTTAGGAGGCAGGCTTTTTATTTGTTTTCCTTTTGTACAGGTAAGAAAACAAGTGTTTCATTTAGGTGGGGTTTTGTTTGTTATTTTGGCTGTGGTTCACCCTAAAGCCTTTTTGCTTCACTTTTAGTTATTGTTGGTTGTTGGTTTATTTGTAAATAAATTTGTGTCATTTTTGTATGGAGACATTCTTCTGGTGTATTTGTTGATTTTAAATTAGCAGTTACCTTATTTCTTTTTATGTTATGGGCTCTTTAGGGTACCCTCAGATACACAAGTATAACATACCTGGGGGCTCGTCCGGGATTTGAATCCGCGACCTCTTGCACCCCAAGCGAGAATCATACCCCTAGAAGGGTGCGAAACATCACTGAAAATGTCACATCCCCAAAGCTGGGTCCCTGATTGCTTGACGACATGGCTTACTCAAAGTTCAGATATTTGAATCCTGGTCAGAAGCTGCCCAAATCACGCTGCTGCCAGACTGCCACCCCATCACTCAAATCGTGTCAGGTCACGTCTGTACCATTGACATGCGCGAACCGCGTTCCCAGTGAACGCAGCTTTATTCTGAATTGAATAAGATGCTTAAAGAACCAGAAGTTCCTGATTAAAGTTTTTTAAAGCACCTGCCACATTGTCTTTTGAATCTGTTGCAGTATTTGTTGTTTGTTGCTTGACAGAAACATGGTTTTGAAGGCATTAGAGCAAAGCTACCATAACACTGCAAACTAAAAGTAAAGTTTGCTTTTATATTATACCATTCTGGTCTTGAAATTACATTAAAAATGTAGTTATATGTTTGAGGCAGGTTTCCCACGTGAAGATAAACGTGGTATACTTTTCATATACATTTACTCTTTTCCATCTGCAGAAACATCTCAGGAATCACAGAATTTCTAAATGAGTTCATGCACCCTCGTTCATTTTCCCGCAGACAGACTTCCCCACTGGTCAATGCCAGGTTATGCTTTGGTTTGTGTAGTGCATTAGCAACAACCAAAACAGTTACGTTTTTCTTTCCAACAGCCAGAGGTTCTGTTTGCTGTCTGATGTTGGGGCTTTCAAAGCAGCTCAAAAAGAGGACAGAGGGGCAAGAGCTCTGATTGCCATGGCAACCAGAAACCTGGTTGGCGTCAATGTGGCGCATGAGTAGTTGGTGTGAGTTGTGTGTATGTATGTAAATTAACATCTTGATTTGACACATAAAAATCCCTCTTTTTTCTTTTTTTTCTTTTCTTTTTCTAATGTTAAGGATGTGAAAGTGGTGCATTGCAGAGCATAACGTAAATGCGCATATGTGTGTGTGTTTGGTGTGTGTGTGCACTGACGGTTTCCCACTGAGAGCCTTTTCTGTGATCTTCCTCAGTGACTGTGAATGAGTGCTGTCAAGGATGGCATATTTAGGTCATCTGTCTCCCCTCTGAACAAGGAAACCACACGCACACCCTCTGTGTCTTCACACCCCCCACTCTGCAGTCAGATTAGAGCACCACAGAGGAGTATTTCGATATCTTTGTTATGTGTGCTGAGAGAACCATTTCTGCAATTGTGAACAGCACCGACTTATACCAACATATGTCTTCATTTTTTTTCCCAATAGGATCAAAACTAAGCTGGACTGAAAGTGAGGAAAGGCATATCATGCCAGGTTATGAGTTTTAGAATGAGGTGGATTCTTTTTACAATTTCAGTTGCCAGGCAAATAATTCTGTCATTGCTGCTAATCTGGCTTTATCTGCATGTTCCTGGTAGTGCAGAGCAGGATTTGTTGCCAGGCATCCATCTGCGGCGGTCTCTGACATATTCATGAGAGCAGAGGTGTTTTTTATTCTGTTTCAGTCAGAGGAAAAACGCATAAAGTTACAGATAAATCTTTGCTGAGGGGCACTTAGGCACATAACTACCTCAACTCCCCACTGAGCTTTTGCAGATACCCCTTCTTTGTGATCATTTGAGTAAGGAAGGTGGGCAAAAAGAGGAATGGCCTCATGAGATAAGTAAAGAAATAAAATAATGAAACTTTACCTTGTTAATTTTTTTAACAGGTTGCTCCTTAGCTCATTGGTGAAAAGCTACAGAAGACTTTGAAGTTATTTCATGTAAATTAGATCAAAAAAGTCATGGCTGGTGGCTTTTATGGTCTGCAATGGTTTAAAGTAGAAGTCGAAATTGTGTTTTTGCTCAGCATCTAAATTTCAGTGCAGTCATTTATCAGGGGCAGTAATAGTTTATGAAATATAAACTTATGAAAGTGTATTGCATAAAATAAGTGTGTTTGTTCTCATTTCTTTGTGTTTAAAAAAAAAAGTTAATCGTTTCAATTTTTTGTGTTTGAATTTCTTTTTCATGCTAATTTTTTAAGAGCTTTGAATTAAAGAGGCTGGGAACTAACCTCATATACTACTAAAAACTATAAAATGAGCTGCATCTGTTGTGTAATTCTTACTTACTTTATCCACAAACATTACAGATCAAAACATTGGGGAAGTATTAAATATTGACCAGTATGAACTGTTCATTTTTGTTTGTCAGTCATTCCTGAGACAACATTGGGTACAAAGCAGCAAAGTCCATGCGTGAGCAGGACGCTCAGGTTGTAGGTGGGGTCAATTTTATGGTCTTCAGTCTGTTTTTCGAGATATAATTTTTTTCTTTCTAATTTTTAGAAATATTTGTTTTTGCTTTTTAAGACGTTCCATTTGTTTTTACTATAATGTTTTTCAGTTTTTTAAGAAAAACTATTAATAGGATTTTCTATACTGTATATTACTTTTTGTTTTTAAGATTTTATTTTTAAAGGTTTTCTTTTCTTTTCAATTTTTTTCCTTTCTGAAGAAATTTTTTCTAACTTTTTGATATAATTTCTTTCTGTTTTTCAAGATAGTTTAATTTTTTTTTTAGGATCCCCACGGTCCTTAAGTTAGAAGATAAGGATACGTCGACAACTTGCATTACTCAAACAAGCTAATTCACTTTAAGAGAGAGAGTAATGAAATTATAGATTTCTGTGGAGATTGCTTTAACAATAATTGTGTTGTGTTTTTTAGATTGCAGAGGGTGATATGCCGAGAAACGGCTATTGTTTGTCTGAGGTGTTTTGGTGTACTTTATTGACGGTCCCTGCCTGCCTCTGCAGCTTCACATGCATCAACTCCAAGGCAAACGTCAAAGCTCAAAAAAGGTGGATCCTATTTGACGAAACTCTGACTGTGACTTGTTTATTGCAACAGGTCATATTGATTAATATTTCATACTTCCCCAACATTTGGCTCTGTAATATCAGTGGATAAAGTCAGTAGGAAGAACAAAAGAGACTGGCATTTCGTGACGAGCACATTAACAGGACAGAAAATCGTAGAACGAACAACATTTTTTAATAGATGAAAAAATTTACAACAGAGATGGCCCTTTCTTTATTGAGTGCAATACGTTTCCATATTCATCCATTTATCTTCTAAACCTGTTTTGTCCCTTCAGGGTCATGTGATGAAGTTTCCATAAATACTTATTACAATAATTTCCAGACTTTTTTTTGCAACAAAAGTTGTAGTTGTGGTTTGTTAATTTCTTAGTACACTGATCAAAGATTGAATTGATTTTTGTCTTCAGTTTCATTCATGTTTGTTTTAAATATTTAATTGTTACAGCTCAAATTTGTCACATTAAAAGTCAGTCGGAATAAAAAAGAACAAGAAGTTTGACTACATTTTAAGAAGCAGTTCTGTCTGGAGAGGGTGCAAGGATTGGGTATAAAAGGAACCTTTGCAAATATGCTTTACTACACTTCAGATGGGGGTTTCTGGTCACACACTGCTGCTCACACAAACATCCACAGCATTTTGCTCGGGCACTCAAGCCTCTTCTGTGTCTTCAGAGACTTCTGCTCCTGCATTTTTCATTCTCACTCCCAACCTTTTGCAAAGCCTGTACTGTCAGATGCGGTGGAGAAATCATTGTTGTTGTTTTGTGTAGAGTTGCATTGTTGAGTTTGCAAAGATCACTTCAAATTAAAAGGCAAATGTTTTACCATGACTGGTTAAAACCTTTTTAACATGATCAATATAGAAGCGTGCAACAAATGATTTCAAATGACTTTTTACTCTGAAGTCACAGTGCATCAGTCCTCACAGTCCCTCAAATATAAAAGTCTTGTTATTCTCTGTGTTTTATTCTTATTTGTTGTGGTTTGATGTGCCCAGATAACAGATTTTTTTACTTGTTCTGTCCAACAACTGAGTAAACAGATGAACACTGAAGGCCTTCTGTGTTGGACAGGTTTTACTTTTACAAAAAGGGGTTATGAATCTTCGGATAGCCAGGGTGAACATTTGTATAAATCCATTTCTAATTTTCATTTATTTATTATTTTTTATTTATTTGTTACATTTTGTGTTTGAAGTATATAAGCATGTTCTTTTTATTAAAGGGGAGGGAGAGGGGGTAAGTGTGTGTTTGTGTGTATGTGTGTGTGTGTGGGGGGGGGGGGTAAAAGAAAAAAAATAAAGAGGGAGGGGGAGAAAGTGAGGGGATACAAGTGCCAAGTTGCTAATTTGAATACGTTATGATTTTAAGCTGTGAAACATTTATGCTTGATCTGCAGAAAGGCAAATATTACATCCAAATGTGAAATTCTGACACTAATTTAAAGGCAACATATCTGTCAATCAATACACTGTGGGTTAGGAGGAGGGATAAAGCAGACCCCCAGGCCACAGGACAGGCGCACTTCGCCGCACTGGGCGGCAACCATTGGGGCCACTGGGCGCTGGATACCCAGACGCGGGCCATGGATGAGGCCAGGACTCAGAGGGCCCAGGAGCAGCCCACCACCCAGCCGGAACCTCGTCACTGCAGGCTAGACCCAAGCAGCCCAGAGATCACAACACACCCACAGCTCCACCCCTACCTCCCCCACACTACACTTACCTCTACAGCCCCCCTCCCCCAACACGGTCCCCCCCCCCCCCCCCCCCACTGCCCTTCCCACTCTGCAAAAGGGAAGATAAGCCCCAGCGGGTATTGGCGAGGTAACCTCCAGGCCTGCCCCCACCTATGCACTCTCACACACACACATTCTTCTGGTTGCCCCCCATCGCTACACAGTAGACCCCTCCAGCCCAACGAGCCTAGCACCGCACGCCTGGCCACCGCCTTGGCTAACAGGGTCCCCACACGCCAGGTCGCCCTGAGAGGACCAGGCAGGTGAAGACCGGCCGCCCCTCCCCTGACCCATCTGTGAATTGTGGTGTGGGTGTGCGGTGTGTGTGCTGCAGGTAAAATAACAGATATCTAATGTAAATTTGTATCAATTTACCCAATTTTGCAAGACATGTTTATAGTTTTTTTAATGGTGTCTCTAAACCAACAAAGTGGCTGGTCTCTCTACTATGTTGTACGCCTTTCCTTTTAGTCTTTTAACACCATTTGTCACATATCACACCTGAAACCTTCCTCAACCTGCTTCCACACACCTCGTTACCTCATTTTCACACTGTGTTGCTCTGAACTGTTGACCCGATGTACTTAAAGCCTTCAATTCTTCCTAGATTTTCCTCCACCTGTTCTCACTGCAGATGATGTTATCTGCAAACGTCACGCCACATGGAGATTCCTGTCTAACTCTCATTATAATGAGAGTTGCACCGCTCATGAGGAGCGATGCAATTGTTTGACCCCTGGTCGTGTTTACGGCGAGGGTGTAAATACTTAAGAAATGTGGGTGTGGCTAAAGCATCAACCAGTAATAAATATGTTCATTTTTATGATTTGGTTTATTTCGTACAAACAAATACAAGGTAGGAGATTAAACAAATAGATACATAAACCTGTGTGTGTGTGTGTTTGTGTGTGTGTGTTTGTGTGTGTGGATACATATAGATATGTTACTCAGGATATTTATGTGTTTCAATGAGCACGTTTACAGCTTTATCAGAAGTACCATTTACAGTATATCATCTTTGATGGATGAATCAAGTGAGTAGCATAAAACACAGATTAATTGTGGCCTAAATGTCTTTCAAGATGACTTGAAAAAGCAAGGTGTTTTTTGTGACTCCTGTGAACAGCTGCAGGTCTGATTCTGATGAAAATACCTGCTCATAGAACTCATTGATGATCCCCTCTGTCCACTGCAGGTGCAGCTCCTTACACTTCAACGGACCATTGACATCTGCTAGTTTGATGCACATCTGGCACACCAACAATCGATCGTTCTCATTGGTCCAATCAATACCAGACACTCCTTCATCACCCACCTGAGGAAAAAAAGGACGTTACAGTAAATGCTCACTGGTTACAGTATTATGAAAGAAAAGCTTCCTGTTTTTTAATCTTGTCTGAAAAAAGAACATGTCTGTTTGTGTGAATGTTTACCTTTGCATTGAATTCTGTGAGGAAGTCAAAATGTTTTTTGAGGTCAGTGGCCAGGATAGCTTCAATAACGAGGAAGCGAAAGCGTTTGAATTCCACATGTTCAAGATTCATCAGGAAGTTATACTCAGGTTGAGACATGAAGAGGTTCCAAGCGGAAGCTGCATGATGGTTTTCCAAGACCGATCTGTCGTTGTACAGAAGAGCCTGTGAACAGGGCAAAGTGAAATCAGCGTGCAATAATAATAATAGTATTTCAAGGAAATTTTCATGAAATTCTTATGGAGTGGCATACAATAAATCGAAAATTTGGGTTCCAAATTAGAGGTAGTAAATCATCGCATTTTTCGCAATGGATTAATTACAGACACATTATCACATTTTGTTAAATCTCATTAATCTCTAGATATAAAAAAGGGTCCAACTATTTACTTTTTAAATGAACTCTTTCTACGCTATGAAGTCAATAATGTTGTTGTAATTCTAAACAGAATTAACCCAAAACAATGCCATAACTCTCTAACTGCTCTCTCTATAGTAGTAGAATTTCTCCCTTTATGTAAGGATAAAGCTTGATGAGGTGTTTGTTATCATAAATTAATGGAGCAAATTATTCTTCGTAAACTGTGGAATAAGGTGTGTCAAAAATACATTTTATGGTATTAATATGACGTTTGTGGTCAATATTTTTTGGATTGGTCAGAAAATTGTTCCTACTGTTTTTGATATAATGAATTAGAGCACTCTGGACCCGGTGGTTTATTTTATTTCTTTATTTTTTTTTTGTCTTAATTGTTTTAGATTAAAAAAAAATAATCTTGGTGGTGTAAAAGTCTGTTATATAAGGGAAAACTTCGTAAAGCCAGTTTTTTAGTTGTATTTTCATCTTTTACTTTGCCATAGTGTCAAAATTGAAAAAGATTTACCTCAAAATCAGACTTTTTTCACATCAATTATTAGGTTAGATTAAAATAAAGTCCTTAGATAAATCAATTGCAGGTCATGATTAATTAATTGCGAAATAAAATTAATCGCATGACAGCACAATGAACAAGTGTCATTGAATCATTGAAACTAAAAGAAAATTGTTTAATTTGTGTCATGTTAACAAAAACACAAGCAAGACTCTTGCAAAAAAAAAAAAATCTGAACTCATATACAGATCTATCCATATGTGCAGAACACACCAGAAAAAATGAAGACAATTTGTCTCCATTTCACCACCATATTGTAGTTGAAACTGATTGTTCTTTGTACTTTCAACATAATCCTTCAGGCATTATTACCACTGGTTTACTTTTGAGATCCTTTGCACCTTTTCTTACTTGTCAAATGACAGAATCATATTGTTTTATAAGTGATTTACTCATGAGTTTCACAAGAATTACGTTTCCAAAGCTTAGAAAGGAATCAGATTTACATGGTCTAAATCCACTTCTAAGTAAGAGAGGTCTAATCTTTGGATTCTTTGAGGGAAAGAAAACTCGGGCCTAAATCTTTTTTTGGAAATCTCCATTTAAAGCGTTTAAAGGAATTTTGATCAGAGCATCCTAACCTAATTCTAATTATAACTAATCTATTTTAATAAAACTAAATTAAACACTAAATGATAAAAATCCAACAATAAAATGCAATTTTTTGGTATTGAAGTTAACATTTTTGATTTGTTTTTAATACACTTGTTACTACAAAAATGAACAAAATCAAACTTTGTTTACCTGTGGTGCACTGGTGGCAACCAAAAAAGCGTTGGTTCTTCCAGGGTGGTCATAGTCATGCATTGCTGCAGCTACATAAAGAGCCATGAGCTCCAGACCAGGGATGAGCCCAGCCAGGGAACCATACTCCTCCTCCAGCTCCAGGTTCATCCTTGATGCCAGAAAGCTTGTGGCTCGAGGGGTAATGCCATTTGCTGAGTCTGTAGAGATAAAATGTTGGCCATTAGTAAAATACTTTAAATGGGTTGGACACATACGCCTTTTCTCTCTCTGAACTGAAGCAAAGACAGCTGCCACTTTAAGAGATTTTCTGTGAAAACAAGAATCTAACTTCTTAGGATCACTGGCCCTGTTTAACCATAGTAGCTGAAATGCCCACTTGTTGCTAAGAATAATACTTTTTTTATATTAAAAAAACTGAGATTGATGCTTAAAAAAATGGACATAAAATATCTTGCACAGTAGAAAAGTTCGCACCAGTGTGAATTCCATTCTCAGATCGCAGGGTGGGGAGGCCTGGAACAGGCTGCGTGGTGAGGTACCAGACAGCATGAAGCACGTCAGTAGCATGGATCCGGTTGTGATCTGGGCAGAGATTGAGTGTTAGTGTCAAGCAAAGTAACTTCAGTAATGCTCAGCTGCCATGCAACCTTACTGTTGCACCTTACAGTACACATAAAGGGTTTCACACCTTTAAAACATGGTTCTGGTTCTTAAAGTCATTTTTTGTTGTTCTGCAAATGTAAAACTTATTTCCACACTTATTTTCACAAAATGCTTATAAAAGGAATGCAATGATATACTGTACATCATTTTTATGTAGTGCAAAAGTCTCCCCCTTGTGGTAGGTTAGAGTAATGCTGCACACTTCTTAAAAATGTACTACTCACAAGGAATATCCCTGTATCCATTCTCCAAAGCATGGAAGTAGTTCATAAACTCTTTAATGGGGATCTTAAAGGTTTCAAACAGGCCAGAATCTTCAAAGAGTCTATAAGAAACCTACAACAAAAGAAAACAATATCATAAACAAACAAAAACAACTTCTCTGTTTATCCTTACAATATGTTGCTCTACAATTTTATTCAAACATTGAAAGACAGTTTAGCAAATTTGGGATATGAGACTGACTTATGTAGTTATAATAAATGATAGTAGGCTTAATCAAACATCTTTAGTTGCTATTTTCATAAATCCTAAAGTCAGTCTTGCAGAAACCTTTTCATATTAGCTAGTCGTTACCTGACTGAGGATGCAGCCAGTCTTTCCGTGGGTTCTCTCCACTAGACGGAAAATGGGGAAGTTCCAGTTGTTGAGTTGACTCATGAGAGGCTCCAGCTCTGGCATCATCGGAGTCTTCGATACAGAGATGACTGTGTCCTTTCATGTAAAAGTTGATAAAATTGAGCAAGGTCTATAATCAGATATTATCCCATAAATATTTTTGATGCCTAAAAGGAACCATTAACATTTGGTTTAATGTCTTTACCCTAACCCTGGTAGAAGTCCCATTGGCTACCTCTGGGGATGGAAGAAGTGGGTGAAGAACAATGTCCTCTGCTGGACACTCCCTGCAACTTTCCCTCACTACAGAGGGCTTCTTCCCTCCTTCTCCATCTTCCTCATTCTGTGCAAAGTCACTGCTGTCACTGTGGTTGGTCTCATAGGTGCTGTCGTAGGTGCTGTCATAGTCTGATAAAGCTACTGCACGCTCATCTGAAAGGAAAACCCCAGTCAAGAAGATGCAACAGCTTGTTGTTCCACCAAACTTTGGCAAAGTTAACATATTATCACTTAAACTTGTGAGAAAATGCTTCTTTTGTGTGGCAATGGTTTACCTGGAGGGACCATTCTATGTCCTTTGCCCCCAGTTTCCCCTCCATGGTTGAGCTGACTGTTGAATGGCCTGCCACAGCTGACAAAAGAGCAGAGACCAAAACAATTCCTTTTCTCTCAGCTCACATGAGTAAAGTGACTCATCTCCACCTGCACAGCCTGCATGCATGCCTCTTCACTGCCAGATCTTTAAAAGTGTTTGTGGCTGAAAAATGTCTGAGTGCAATAAATGTAGGTGACTGCATCAGTGTGTTACCTGCCGCAGAGGGATGGAGGTCGCCAGTGAATGGTGGTGGAGTTTGGGGCGCTCTGGCTGTGAGTTAAGGCTCTGTGATGACTTTTGGGCGCCACAGAAACAGGTGTCCGCTCGCTCTGTGGACCAGCCGGCTCAGGAAGTTGCACTGGACACATCTTTATCGTAGGGCTGGGGACAGGAGTTCCCTGGATGGGAGGTGATGGGCATGGAGAGCCCAGAGGTGATATGTTGGAGGGAGGAAGACCTAAACGAATACAGATAAACATTGAATTTTTTTGAAGAATCCAGATTTACGATAATATTTCTGTCCTTTTTGGCCCCTTTTTTTCATGTAACAGTGCCCTGACACATTGTTTTAATTCATGATCTTTATGTCACACTTATTTTAGAAATAATGGATCAGGTTCAACATCAATCTAAAGAACAGTTTCTTCTCCCAGCTGTCACCGATGCCATGCTGAGCTCACAGAAGAGATGAAAACTCCAAAACACACACCTGATCTTCCGAGTGGTTTGCTGTAAAGGTGGTTGGAAGTCATGGAGGCAGTACAGGAAGCAGACATGGAGCGGCTCTTTGAGATGGTCATCATCAACGAGTGGTTCCATGAATCACTGCTTTGACAAAAGTGTGGGTCAGGAAGACAAATCCGACATCATCTATAGTGTGAGAGGGTGGGGGGTGAGTCGGATAACCTGTCTGGAGTGTGTTTGACGCTGGCGGAGCGATCCCTGCATACTGGGCCTGGCTCGATGGTGGGCAGCCCTGTAGCCGAGGTGGTTGTTGTCCAAGTTGATGAAATTCTCCTCAGCAGTCCTGGGGGCAGACTCCTCCTGAGACGCTGCAGTGTAAATAAGAAACAGTGTCTGACTTTTCTATGCGACTTCAGCAGTTTTTGGGCTGAATATCTTGCTATGATGTTTCATATTTATAAAGGCCAAAGATCAAAATCTTAAATTGTGTTTTTTGATTTTGGAGCTTTGCAACAGTTTCTCTTCCCCCTCCCGACTGATGTCAGGATATCTCAAACACTAAAAGTCCAAGTCTCAGCATGTACCTGGTGAACCATGTATCTCTACTCTGCTGCTGGTTTCTTGAATTGCCAAGGTGCTTATTAAACGTTTTCTGCCAGGAAAAGTATTTTTTCAATACTTAAAGACATATAAAAAAGGGGAGCAGTGGATGTAGCTGTTTCCCCCCCTGGACAGAAACACAGCAGTGGGGGTTTTGAGTCCCAACTCCTTCAATAAAGACAGTCTCATGACCAAAACACAGTATTGGACCAGCAGACATCCTGCCAGAACGAATATTGAGCATTTCAAAACACAATTTGAATATTTCTAGAATTTTCTTTTTTTTTTATTCCAATTTAAAAAAGAAAAAGAAAAAGGATAAAGTTATGTGTTTAAAGTCATTTTACATTTGCTGAAACATGTTTTAACTGGCGTTAAAATACTAAAAACGTTTATCTTTGCACCTATCTTTGTAATTAAGATTTGTTTGCACTGCAAGTTAAATTGTGCACATTATAAAAAGAAATGTCAAACTAAAAGTTGTACCATCCAGACTTTTGGAATTGGATGCAACAGTTCCCCACCTTTTAACCAAATATGCTTGTGTATAAAACCTCACCAACTAATCTGAGGGCCTGATCCGTTTTATGTTGTCAGTCATGCAATAAACTGATTTCCCTTTAAGGGAAACATCATAAAATAATTTTCCCATGACTTTTATCTAATATTTGCATGACCACTCCTAAATGCTTTATATTGTACATCGCACACACTAAAAAAAGTTACACAGGTCTAAAAAAAAAAAAAGACCAGCAAAAAACTGTTATCCCTCTATCTACATGCCAACATTTTTTACAAGTTGTGTGCTTTGTAAAAAAGAGTGACCACCCTCAAGCCACATCTGAGTTTGCTAATGATCAAGAAAAAAAAATACATTGAATGAATGAAAGATTTCACACTAGTTGGTTTAAAGGCATAGGTATGCATGCGTGAACACTATCTGTTTTGTGTGCATGTTGACATGTGGACATTTTTGCAGCTGGCAGGTGTGTTGATAACATTTGAGTGTGTGTGTGGACAGGCCCCGCCCTTTTTGTACTACATTTAAACCTTACCGTAATGATAAACAACCAGTAAACCTGTCTACTCTATGCTGCTTCATGGTCTTACCCCCCCTCTCACTATCACCCCCCCCCCCCTCTCTCTAACGTCCCTCTCTCTTCTTCCCCTCTTTCCTTTTCCATCCGGTCCAACACCCGAAATTTTCAAACATGGTTGAAATTAATAAAGTTTGGCCTCAATTACAAAAGGGGTTTATTCAGACATACCTTTGGTTTGTCTGAAGATTAATAACCCCTCTTGTTAAAGTAAAATATGTCCAACACAAGAGGCCCTCAGCTCTCATCTGTCTGCCCAGCTGTTGGACAGGACAAGTTTGAAAAAAAAAAACAATAATACAAGAGGTAGTAACACTAATTACAGGACGTTTATCTCATTTCCAGATTACATATGTTTTCTTAATTCTTCCAATTTTCCTCCCAAAGAGTCTGGCTGATAATTGGAATAATATCTCAATTATTGAAGTGATAAACTAACGTAAAAGTTAAATATAAAAAAGATGCCATGTCTTTTCCTCAAACATGCGAGGATGCCAGCTTCCCATGTTTACGTAACATCTATTATTCTCTTTACTTCAAAGTCCTACATTAGGGCAGTGGCAGTGAGATGAACCACTCACGGCGTCTATGAACACTCATGCAGAATAAAAAAATCCCCCCAATGAGTTAGAGTTATGCAGAATCTTATTGAGACTCAGTACATGCGTCAAACATTTAAGTGCTGTGGAGCAGTGAATCTCTTTCCAGGTAGACTATCCTGCACCGCGTTACACGCTTTATTTAATTTCTCTGCTGCTTTGAGTGCCTGCATACATTTTAAAGCACAAGCCTTGTAAAACATTGAAAAGCCCTCTGCAAGCGTTTGCGTCAGCAGGGAGGGAGGAGATGAAGGTCATATATGCAAAGAGGGCATACACATAAACATGAAAATCTGGTTATTATCTTGTTAAGAAATTACAACCCCACATTATACAGCCAGCAAAAATGTGTGTCGATTTAGAAAAGAATGACCATTGATGGTACACAACTGCAACTGCAATAAATTTATGCCGTCCATACATTGTTGAACCATAAATATTAATAAATGTCAGTGGTGGTGCTATCTTATATACTCAGTTATAAATGTTTCAACCCCTCCCCAAAAACGGTTTGCTATCCGAAGTCTCACTTTTTTTAAAATAGATGTTTAGCTTGATAACAAGAAAATTCTTTTGATCTACAAAATTGCAAAAAACGTAATAATGGATGATTTTAGACCAGGATATTGGGGTTAACTGTGTAGACTTGAGAAGGGAATAATGGCAGATGTAACATGCTCATTTGTTTTGGTTTGCCATCACATTTTTGAGACCCAAATATCTGAACACCAATAATTTACCAAGAAGGTCATAAAGGTGTGTTGCTCCATTAGAGGTAGGGTGAGAAGCTGCTCAGTCACTCAGAAAGAGCTCAGAGTGGAGAAGCTAGTTGAGGTGGTTGAGGCATCTGGTCCGGATGCCTCCTGGACGCCTCCCTGGGGAGGTGTTCCGGGCATGCCTCACTGGTCGGAAACTCCAGGGAAGACCCAGAACATTCTGGAGAGACTCCAAGTAAGCTCAGTATAACTGAGTGGGCAGTTTGCCTCCCCTTATATGACTGTGAAATTGTGAGTTTAATTAAAAGTGAAACCAGCCCCTCCTTTTAAAATGAACTATGTTTTGCACATTTCCACACCTGAACTCAGTCTTAAACAGTGTGAATGGGCTCGACCATGAATTCCTGCTGTTTAGGTTTTCCGATCTATATGAAGATGTCAGGAATACATATGTATAGCATATTACATGTTAGACACGCATCAACAAAACAAAGCAGCACACACAGACTCTAAATACATGCATTAGATTGACTCCTTTCTAGTAAGTCATAACACTGTCGAGTATCACATAGACCAGAGGCACATGAATGAAAACAGATACTAAAATAGACAGTAATAACCTTTGGAAGGGCCAGTCTTTCTGGCTTTTCAGGTCCATCCTCAGAGTCAGAGCAGGGGCGTGTGTCTGGTGGGATGCGGGGTCGGTGAAGTGGCTGGAGGCTGATCTGGGTGCTGAGGAGGTTGCTGACCGCCTTTAAAGAGCTACAGGTGTTGGGAGGCAGCGAGGGGTCAGCCAACAGGTCTGAGATCAAACCATGGGCCTCTCCCATCACCGCAATGTCCACCACCACACTGGTCCCAGAAGACTGGAAGACAAGAAATTTGTAAAGACATCGCGGGTGAGCAATTTTTTTGGCCAATGACAATGACGAAAGAGAATTGCCCCATAATTCATACATAAATACATATGTGAGTCTGTGCATTGGAAAAATAAAAGTTTTATCTATTTTCTTTCTTGTTTTACAAACTGTTTACAGTCTAAAAGGAACAAGATCCTGTCAGTATCAATAGGGACCATCGTCAAGTTTCCAGATAAAGAGCACCTTGCTCCAGTCCAACACTGTTGCCCACTATATTAGGATGATACTGATTAAACATGTTGACTGATGAGGCCACAACCTTACGCATGTCAAAGGTAGACCACTGGTTGTTTCAAAAATGGTATCCTTAATTAATATAAGGACAGGTGAACCTGCCTTTCATCCTTTTTCACTGAAAAGTATGTAGGAGGAAAGAGCAGAAGCATGAAGACACTAATAAAAAGGCTATATGACAATCCTAAAGCCAAGTAAGTTAGAGTCAATGAAATGATTTGCATTTCTTCTCAATTAAAGGCCCAATTAACAATTTATGGTTTAAAAAACGTAGATTACAGAGATAGAAAATCTTTTTTTAAAGAATGACCCGTTTTAATGTCTTATGTAGAAATATTTATTAACGAGTCAAAATTCCTTAACGAATGTGAATTCTTTTTTTCTTCTCTATCAGAATTCTTGTCTTTTTCTTTGAATTACTTTTAAAGTGCAACTCACTGCTTTTATACAAACTTTAAAAACACTTATTTCGCTTTACAAATTGGACACTGTTATTTTATTAATAGTAAAAAAATATCCTTGAAACCTGTGAATGTTTGGTTCAAACTCTGTAATATTAAATCACACAAAGTTCCCAGAACATAGTCTGTTTATTAGAAATTTTACATTTCAGGTTCATCTGTAGGTGATGATGGGAAATTAGGTATTATTAAGAAAACACCAAGTTTGGCAAACCTCTGTACTACAGTAACTATTTAAAAAGCATTTGAAAGAAAATCAACCACTTCACCTCTGCACCACTGCAGAGGTATATCTAAGGGCGTACCAGGAAGGCTGTACTAACAGCGAAACGGGGGTTGGAAAGCTCGCAATTACTGTCTCTACTCATAAAGTCATTTTACAGTCAGTGCTCGGGCATGGCTAACACATATACAGGGGGAGGTGTTTAGTCCAACTGGCCACTAGATCTGCTCCCACTAACAGCAGTTAGTACACACCTCTGCAAGGCGGGCCAGCAGCCAGTGATAGCACCAGAGCGATCACACAGCTACAGAGGAGCCGTAGTCTGGGGCCAGGTGGACTCTGTCTTGGTCCACCTGGTGTGCTAAGACAAGGTCCTATACGTCAAAGACTGATGTTTTCTTCCCCCCACTCTGCTCTTCTCTCCCAGCCTTTCTGTGTCAGTAGCTGAAGCAGCACTTGAAGCTTACATGATCAGTGAATCCATAAGCCTCCATGATCTCCCATCTGTCCACCTCTCCTGGGGCTACAAGCTCTGACGGCTGGCAGCGACCTCTTCCTTTGCCGCTTTGCTTTGCTAACATGCCAAACTTTCTTACATAGTTGAAACTGCATCATGGATTGTGTTTATTCTAGGCAAGCATATACCTTTCTAGATATTTGTTGATGTATATCCCAGGAAGCAGCAGAATGTGTATTCACAATTTCACCACCAGTTGATTTCTGTACTTCAGCTGTATGAGATCTCTGAACGTATCATGGCTCTGGGATTTAGTGACTAAATAAATAAAGCTGAAAAAAAAGTATTTCCTGGAAGAGCACGTGTCTTTCTGTGTGCACATAAAGGGGGCATGTCTCACCTCAACCTGAACAAAACCCATTAGAGCACTCCAGAGCTTTATGACATCCTGCTATTGTGACATTCACCTATTACCTGGCAGTAATGGGCTCTGTTCAGCTAATGTCAGGGAGAGAGCGGGAAACTATGAGTTCGGATTTCTCTGTGTGCCTCCAATCCCCCACTTCTCGCCCCCTCTCCCGCAGACTCGCAAAGATAAGCGGTTTATGGCCCAATCCTCACTATTATCTGGTCTCTTCCTGGATTTTTAAAAACTTTTTTTATTTAAAAACACTAACAGCTGTATGTGTGTGTGCATTTGTAAATTCTTTCAGCACAACAAATGGCTGACGGAGGGCCACTGCTGCTGCTCTGGCTGAGACACAGGGGATAAGCAAGGTGAGTAAGAAGGTTATTGATCCCCCCCAGCACAAAGACCGACAGGATACTGCAAAGAGAGTGATGGTCAATGAGTAAATCAACAATGGGCATGAGCGTGTGTGTGTATGTTGCAAGTAACACAGTACATGCTGGACATAGAAAGTTTTGAACTAAAGAGGAAGCGATGATGAATCTTAAATGAACAGATGATTAACACAGAGGTCTTAAAAACAGAAAAGCTGACCACTTCCCAATCCAAAACAAAAATCTCCAATGATAAACGGATAAAAATGTAGAACCGAATAAGGCTTGATTTTAAAACTAATAGACAGGGTAGTAAAACAATACAGATAATATTTGTGAAGATGATCAAAAGTAATAAAAAATTCCCAGGCTTTGGTGAAAAGTTTAAAGTATGTAGTCAATCAAATTATCTGGTGACCTCAGAAGCTGTTTATGTTTGGTATAAAACATAGACATGTACACAGTGGAGCCCTGCGCGGGACTATTTTCTTCATCCCGCTCCCGCCCGCACCCGCCGAATTTCTGACTAATCCCGCCCGCTCCCGCAACGTTTGCGTTACACTCCCACCCGCACCCGCAATATATATGTCCACTCCCGCCCGCACCCGCAAAACTCTGAGAATTTATTCCCGCTCAGTAATAGAGATGCATTGATTTTGCAGAAAAAAAAAACGTATCTGTATTGATATTATTAAAGAGGTTCATATCCCTCCTCCAGCCCCATCTTTTCATGCATTCCTCTTTTGTGTAATGTGCAACTTAATTATTAAATATATTTTCACTAATCCTGTTGTTCACTGAAGGTCACACGTTCCCAGATGCTTTTGCCATGGGGAAAGTGGGTGCTCCTCGGCTCAGGGAGGTTCTGATAGAGTGATGTTTAGCTTTTCTGGTTCTGATAGTTTTGGAGGAGGTTCTGCCTTCAGTTAAAAAGTGTGCGTGTGTACGTGCGCAGACAAACGGCCTGAAGCGCGCTGAACCAGCTGGTAAAGACGCAGGTCAAAGTCATTTGAATTTATGGAGGAAAAAAAACATTGTAATGGTTCAACAGAGCTGAAAATCTATGAATTAATTTTTTCCTGACGGAAAAATGCTTTTTTTTAGCTTTAGCCTTTTCCAGTTTTTGCTGTTTTGCGGCTCAGTGGGGCATCAGCACGTAGATCGGAACACCATGCGTCTCTAACGATGAACCTCGTTTGTGGTTCTTTTATGATTGACATCATGTCCCTGCCAGGCAACCTGCTCCTTCCTCATCCCGCGCAGTGTTGCCAGATAGAGTCACAGCTCTTTCATCCTTGTGCTGCGCTGGAGCGCCCCGACTATCGTGTCAACCTATGATGACCGTATTTTGCGCTCTCTGTGTAGAACGGACCGAGGAGCGCGGGGGGAAACAACTCTCTGCTGCAAAGGTATGAACAGGTGAACAGGTAGAGAGGAAAAGCAGGTGGAGAGGCGGGGGAGGGGCTTTGGCTTGAAACTCTGTCAGAGAGATGGAAACACGGGCGTCAGATTAAGACGCAGCTTTCACTGCAGGAGTTGAAGCAGAGACTTTCTCTGGGACGATCTCATGAACTCAAACATGGAAACATGATTACCAAGTAAAACTCTTCAAAATAACAAACCTGATCTCTCCACATTATTCGTGTCTAACATGCATTGATGTACACAGATATCGCTCCATGCAGCGATCAAACCATAACTTTAGCTGGTAGCTCCGCCCACAAGCGACCGTGGTATCAGGCTTTAAAGAACACAATTTCTAAGAGGCGGGGCGGGGTGTTGCACACCCCCAGCAACAGGTTAGATGATAGTGGCCATTAGGCGTCTCTACGTGGTGCGTTCACGGAGCTTCAGTACATAAGACTCCAACAGCCGCGCAGCCTAACGTAGTCCGCTAATATATATTCATGAGATATTCATGATAAAAAATTTTTTTTTGCCGCCCACTCCCGGCTGCAGCACAATTCAAAACGCCCAATCCCGCGAGATTTGCGTTGGGTCCCGCGGAACCCAGCGGGACCCGGCTGGACCCAATGCAGCCCTCTAGTACACAGTACATGGATCGTATCTGACATCATTCATTGTATTCTGGGGCGTGAAGTGGGATAGGCGTATTGACTGGAGTTTGCTCTGCCAAACTTAGAAAAGTTTCAAAATCAACAATTGGGTAAGGACAAAGTAATGCTTGCTTATTGGGTCCCCTACCTGTAAACAAAAGAAAAAGCCTCTATATCTGTGCAAATGAAGTTCTAATTAAGTCAGAAAAGCCTATAATAAAAATAAAAAACACCACCCGCTAAGGTTTTGCTATTCAAAATAAGTAAAGCTTCAAGCAATGAAATCAACAGACCTACATGCACCATTTCATTTTAGGTGGATAATTGAATTTAAGGAAAAATGTCTCAAGCTGCACCCTTGCACGGTCTTTAGCGGTTCAAATCCTAAATCCCCAAACCAAGGCATTTCAGTTTGGAGTTTGCATGTTTTCCACATGCATGTGTGGGTTTTTCAAGGCACTCTGCCTTCGCCCACAGTCTAAAGACATGATTCATAGGTTGATTGATTATCAAAATTGTCCTTATGTGTGCCTGTGAGTGTGTATGGGTGTGTGAGATTGTGTTGCCCTGTGACGGACTGGGTGTACCCCGCCTTCACCCAACACTACCTAGGACAGGCTCTGGCAACCCCGTGGCCCCGAAAGGGATACAATGTGTTAGGAAAATGGATGAAGTATTACCTCCAGTCGTCTCAGTTGGGGGAAGTGCAATATTTTGGTCATTCTGGTTTGCATTAAATTCCAGAATGGAGGATGGGGGCTTGGTAGGAAGCAATGACAAATCACAACAGAACAGGATTGATCTTGTGAGTTAATGTTTTGTGTTTATTAAAAAACCTTGACCATATTTTCTTGAATATAAATTGTGTTTTTTTTCATAGATTGGCCAGGGGTTCAACTTATATCCAGCAGCGACTTGTTTTGATTTTTTTAGCCCTTGTGCTATCCTTGGCACTTTGAAATTGGGAGTTAGGTCATCTAGACCCCAAAAGACAGTGCGCTTTTCTTCAATGATTTGTGATCTTCACTGGTTTCCATGGATTACATAAAATCCTCTCCACTTTTATCGACCTTTGTCATGGTAGGGATAACACGTCAATGGTCATCTTGACCCCGAATAGTAGGGGTGTAACGATACGTGTAGTTGAACCGAGCCATTTCGGTACAGCAGTTTTGGTTCGGTTTACTTCTGTATCGTTTTGGCACATTTTTTCTTTTTTTCCCGCATATGCATTGTAACGACTGAGCTGCTTTGTCACTTGTAGTGGGGAAATGAGAGCCGAGCTGCTAATTAACTAGCTTTGTTGACTGTCCTTGCCTCATACTCAACTCTCCCTCAAACAGTCTCAGAGAGTCGACATAAAAATAAATTGCTCCATCTCCTTTCCGGCAGTGAACATGAACGTCACTTCTCTTCATAGCTCTCCCAGTGATGGTGGAGGATTCAACACACAAGATTTCACACTTCCCATGAGTCTTAGTGGCTATAGGCAGGGCTAACCCCCAGGACGCCACTGGGGATGGATACCGAGCCCCGGTATTGAAAGAACCCCAGGGCAACATTCTTCAAGACCACAGTATTGTTAAGATCTGACCTCAACGGTTCTGCTATCGGTACTGGAGAAGTCGCATTTTTTGTGTCCCACAAGATATATACATAATGTAAATTTTAACCCACAGAGTCAGTCAATTTTCAGTTAATAAATGATTTTATTAATTTTGCTATTCTCATGGTAGGGATAGCACACTATTCCACACGAACCAAAGCTATACGTTGGCGGAAAGAGCTAAACAGTCCAAAATCCGGCTCTTTCTTTCATGTGCTGCAACTCTGCGGTTTTTGTAAAAAAAAAAATCCTTTTATCCGCCTAGACTTGGACCACCCATTTCCGCCTTAAAATAATTAAATTTGCGTCATGGCGCCCTACGATAACCGTATGTTGCGCTGTCTGTGTAACAGACAGTAGAACACGCTGGAGGGGGAGTTACACACAGGGGACAACAATGAACAGGTAGAGAGGTGGGGGCAGGGCTTAGACTCACCGCTTTTTGGGTTTACTGGATTTAAAGAAAAATAAATAAATAGAAAGGAGTCTGCAGCAAAGTGAATTTGTTTCCATCATGTCATTCATCTTAACTCTGGCTGTTTGACAAACAGAAAAGTCTTTTCAATGTTGTTGAAAATGGACAATAGATTTTAGAAATTAAATAATTAAATAAATATCCTGACAGCATTTTAAATCAGTATTGCTAAATGAACTATCGCGAAATATCGGCAAAAACATTTTTTCTGGCGCACCTAGTGTTGCGGCTCTCTGTGCTTTCATCTCAGTGGGAAACTGATCCAAATGGCTCTTTGAGAGGAACAGGTTGCCGACCCCTGGTATCATCCCCATGCATTCTAGGTTTCTATTGTAACATTATCATGTATAAAGTAAAATGTTTTGTTAAAAAAACAGCGCTTTGAGATGGCGTGTCCCCAAGTAAGTACGTTGGACCTGAGGGAAGAGGGTACATATAAGGTTCCTTGGGGACAGGGAGCATGGTTGGGTTCCTCACCTTGGGCCTGTCCCACATGAGGTTCCCCACAATGCAGGTGGCAGGAATGATGGTAGATTGGTCAACGGATTCGGAGTGGTTGAATTTCCTGGAGAGAGCATCAGGTTTAACATTTCGACTGCTGGGACGGTAGGCGATGACTAAGTTGAAACGATCGAAAAAAACAAGCACCAGCGAGCCTGGCGTGAGTTGAGACGTTTGGCCGAACGTAGGTAAGCCAGGTTTTTATGGTCGGTCCAGACAATGAATGGATGTTCAGCCCCATCCAGCCAATGACGCCATTCTACTAAGGCAAGCTTGATAGCCAAGAGTTTCCTGTTGCCAACATTATAATTTTGTTCAGCGGGTGAGAGTTTGCAGGAGAAGTAGGCAGTAGGCAGCAGTGAAACAAACAAAAAAATCAAACGAAAATTACAACAGAAATTCAAATGAACACTTATTTGCAGAAAGAAAAGTGAAATATGTTCTGCAATATTGGCATGCTGCGCAATTCATCCTCATAAATAATATAGTTAACAGAACAAAATAATGTACAAAACTGATATTCTCGTTAATGTGTCCGTCTGGCGGAGCAGATATAGGTGCAATTAGACAGACAGACGGACATATTAATTGTCCACTGGGGAAAGTTGTTTTCATATTAAAACATTTCTTCATAAGCTACGGAATTATGGTATTCATGCATATGCCTTTAGTTTGTTTTATTTTTGATAAATGGTGTATGTCTCAACCATTCAGAAAGCAACAAGAAATTACATTTGCGCTGAACAATTTCCCATTTCCACGTGGATTATTACCGACATCTGTAGCTTGTCAGATGTAATTAAATGGATGGAAATAAAATGCTCCATCACAATGCATAATGACGCACAATGGCTGATCTTGTGCTCTTAGAGGATGTGGCAAATGGAAGAATTTGGAGTGAACGCATCTTTAGACAGCAAGAAGACTTGCTGGCAAACGAGGACGAGTGGCTTATGAGCCGGTTCCAACTTCTACCTCGAGCCGTCCTGTTGGACCTCTGTGGGCTTTTGGGGGTGTGTCACCCGGTGCATCTGGTGCGTCGGTGTTCCCCCTGCGCCTCAGACACCACTCCACCTAAAAGGGATTCCCCAATTATTTCCGCCAGTCTCTCATCAAGAGGGGTCAGCTCCCATGCCCCCCCGTGGCAGACACTCTGGCGATGCAGCGCCAGACGTTTTTTTGCCTCGACTTTGATGTCCGACCATTTCTTCTTTATTTCGGCCACGGTCCGAGGTTGTGAGGCTACAGCATTTTCGGCGTCTGCCACCGTTTGCCACTAACGTGCCTTTTTGGCATTAGTAATGCCCACATTGTGCCCTCCAAACAACACTTTTCTCCTCTTTTCCAGCTCGCCAACGATAACTTCTACTTCACATTGAGTGAAGTTACGTTTTTTTCATTTCCTCTCTGTGTTTGCCATGGTTTCGCAATCAATGAATATCCATTTGTGGGCGTTTCACGGACTATTTATGGGCAAATATGGGCGTGTCATGAAGCCGCAAAAGCTGCGCTGCATTTAGAATTGGTTGTGATTTATAAAGGGAAAGATGCGTAGGATGTGCGTGCGCACGGTTTTATAAATCCGAATATTTCTGTGCGTACGCACGTCCTATGTTTCATCCGTACTCCACTTCTGACGCAAATCCTACGCAAAGTTTTATAAATGAGGCCCCAGGAGAGTTAGAAGAGAACTAAAGAAGCATGGTTTGTGTGCAAAAGTATAAAAAAGAAGAAAATTACACTGTTGGGCATGTGAGACCATTTGGAATAGTTATGCTTAACTGTCAAATGTGAGTCTCTGTGTTTGTTTGAAAAGGGCAGTATAGCTGTATAGTGAGCTACAGTGGAACAGAAATCCATGACAATGGATTATGGTTAACCCTTGTGCTATTCTAGGCACTTTAACATTGGGAGTTGGGTCATCTAGACCCACTAGACAGTGCGCTGAACCTTTTTTCTTCAATGATTTGTGATCTTCACTGTTGTCCATGGATTACATGAAATCTTTCCACCTTTATCCACCTTTGTCATGGTAGGGAGAACACATCAATGTAAGGGTGGGGTCATCTAAGATAGCACAAGGGTTAAAGAACATTTCTTAAATGTTATATTTTACAACATTTTGTTTTGATACTGACAGTGGCAAAAAAACAAAAACAATATGCTGAATACAAAAGTTGTCTAAGATCAGCTTTGAGAAGATTCTCTTTGTATTTTTTCCACTGAAACAGTTCTGAGTATAAAGTTGTACTGTACACTGGAGTGTAAAGGAGCTCAGCTGGTTTGCCGGAGTGAGCTGTTCTCTTTTTCACTCCAGTGGCCATGGTCTGCCTGTGGAATCAGCTCCTTCTCATGTGTCTGTCACTACTTTTATCTCTTCATCTCTGTTCTCACCATCTGCCTTCATGCCTGATCTGCCATAACATTTTCCAACTGTCTCTCAGAAGAGGGGTGTAGTAAAAATATAAAACAGAGACAAGACAGGACAGCAAATCATATAGAAAAAGAGCTTTTTTTCCTGGATTATTTATGGATTTAAAGATGGGTGTAGAAGCAATTTTCTGAGTTATTTCAACCATATTTCTATGGTTATGATTCAATATGATTTACAGCTTGATTCAATAGGACATGATATTAATTTTGTTTTTTCAAATTTTGTTTCAAAAACTAGTTCATTATAAAAGAGAACTTTTTGGAGTCAATACCTGAATACATCACTAAAGGTTCTCCTTCTTGTGAATAAAATGAAAAATAAATAAATGTCCTTTCATAAAAAGAATATATATGCATTAAAGAATAATCTATCAGTTGAATTAATGAATTAAAATTGCATCTTGAAAATAATCTTTAGTTAGAGAAAAATACAATATAGCTTAATCAAGACTGAGATGGAAGGACCAAGGCAATAGATTAGTACAAGCTTTATGGTTTAAACCGTGGAACATTGCATAAGTATAAGCTTAACCATGGTTGCTTTTGTAGCTCTTTTCATCACATTAAACTGTTTTCTATCACTAAAGTAATAAATATATACATTATCAATGCAGAACTTTAGCATGATTAATGCAATAGTTTTGACTAAGAAAGTTTTATAATATTTAAAAAGAAAGTTTTCAAAGATAATTACTTCTGCCATTAAATCAGTTTTATTGAAGCTTTAAAAGGTGATTTTACTGTGGCGTTTCAGGGACCAGGTTAATGGCTTTTATCTACTTACAGAATTGTAGAATGGGGTCATTGCAACTCTAAAAATCCTGAAGAAATAAATAATAATTTCAGCTGAGAAAGTACAGAAGCAGCAATTCTAACATAAGAACAGTCCTCAAAGAGGTTGGTTGAGTTAAACAACATTAAACAAACACTTTCATTTGCAGCTGTAATATTGCACTAGGCTCCATGCAAAAACTTCTAATTTAACTTTAAATTGAAGATGAAAATATGCAAACCTCCGTCTTAAACAATATAACCAAGGTATCACTCTCGGCTATGTACTTATTTGCAAACAATGGCCTGCTCACCTAAGCACAATAGTTACAGTGACACTTTCAACACTGTTGTCAAGTCTCATAGATGTGTAACTGACCTAAAAACTAGAAGCCTAATTTAGACATTGCTTCAAGTTGCCCTAGTTAAGCCATCTCATCATTACTGACTTAATGGCTCCTTATTTTTGCCTGGTTATGCACATGCAACGGCCCATACTGAACCTGTTTGAGCAGATGGGCATTGTCCTGATGTCGTCCAGTAACATAAGCGGCATTCCTCCTCTGCATCATTTGTTCTCAAGCGCAACGTTGCAGACTGGATTCCTGTAGAAGTGTAAAGTCTTTCTTTCCTTTCAACCTGCTTGAAAAGGTAACAAAGTCTCAACCAAAAGCCAATGATATGAAGTGTTACACTTCCTCTCCTCTCATTTCCTTTCCTCTCCTATCTCTTGAACCTCCCTTTGTCCTTACACCCGCCCCTGATGCTGCATCTACCAATTGCATGTGCTTGGACGTGGCTTAAGGATGAGAGATCTGCAGTATTTCAGATAGCAGTTGTATTGAAAATACCTGGTTGCCAGGATGCAGCTGCACAAAGATCGAGATGACTCATCTGTAGACCATAAAATAGGTGTTCGGGTCTCAGATGGCCACAAATATCCTACACTCTCTGCTCGTCAAGTGTTTTCTGTAATAGCAGCTGATGGTGTAACCAAGCAGTGAATGAGATGCTTTATGGGAAAAGTCCATTTCACATCCAAAAAATGGAATGAACATTGATTCATTTAAAGTCTGTTTGTACCGTTCAGAAAATAGGTTTTCTGTTGACTGAAGAGTTCAAATAAGATTGGCCAAAAACACAATAGAACTGATATCTAACTAACTTTAGGTTAAAAAATCCATAAAAGAGCAGCTTCCAGCTTGTCTGCATGTAGACAATCGTTAATTTACCTTTGAAAAAGAAGTAAAATATTTTCTGCCCCAAATCTATTTTTTCCCTTTTTAAACACAGTAGATAGTAATAAATAGTTTGAATAGTTTGAATGTTAATACATTGTTCTTGTTTTTCATTTAACTCTAGGTATTTTAAATATCTTAGTTAGTTTGTCAGTTGATATAGAATGTCACACCAAAAAAACAAAAAATAACAATATAAAGTTGCACTTTGCCAACTGGGTATCACCACTAATTTCCAGAATAGATTCGATTAGATTAATTTTTTTTTATTCTTGCGATCCACTCAATTCCGTTTCATTTTAATTTTGAATTTACGCAGTTCAGACATAGCTGTATAGAAATACATTAATAATCTATATATGTTTTGAAGATATTCGTATTTAGACAGCAATTTGTATTTAGATAGACCGAGCATTAGCATTAGCCGTCCGGGAGATTCCATTATACGTTACTATTTTTAGAGTTTTTGACTCGGCCTGGATTTGAACTCAAATAACTTTTTATCTGATCATTCTTTGATGCTTGCTGTGTATATTGCATGAGCGGAGTTCAGTTAAGTCAGGGTTCTTGGGTGTTAAATATAGCAATTAATTAAATAATTAATGTGTAATCACACAACCTTGGGAATACTTAGTCATTTCCGATTCAATTTTTTAAGTTCTGCGATTATAAACTTCAAAGCATCACACCTTTGCTCCCCTGCTGTTTTTTGTGCCTTTGAAGAATATAGTACCACAAAGGTATTTTTAAAAAAGTGTATAGTCTAGTGGTTTGTAGGGACAAAAAACATAACATATCTTTACACAATGAATTTAACAGAAAAGCAATGGAAGTAAATCTAAAATAATGTTGTGAAAGATTTAATATTTTTTGTCAGTTGTTTTCTAAATCCATGTCTTGAATTCAGAAGAAAACATTTGCCTTTTCCTTATCATACATGCTTCTGTTTTGAGCTGGGCTAAACATAGTAACCACAGACAAATGAAATATGAAGTTTTTATTAGCTGAACTGCACAAAACCTAAAAAAGTACAATAAGGATGTTTTACACTGAAGAGATCCCATGGACTTGGTTTAAATAGGTCAGGAATGCTGATAAATGTGACCCCTTTATCTGGTTTGGTTTTCTGTCACACACACAACCCTGAAGAGGACCAAACTGCCTGGAGAAATCACACAGTTCCAAGAGCAGCTCATTCGGGAGAACTATTACCAGGAAGGAGGAAGAGGAAGCAAAAAAATAACTGGTTAGTACTGCCAGTCTTCTGACTATAGTGTATTTATTGGTACCTGTAAATTCTCACAACACTATATCTACCCACAAGACATTTTCCAACTGTTCATGACTCAGAATTATTCTAGTTCTTTTTCTTTGCAACTCATAATGAACAGTGATTACATCCCTTATTCCCTTTATATTGGTTGATTTACAGATGCAGCAAACAACTAGTGTGCTGAAACAAGCTAACCCTCAATGCTAAAGATGCTTGAAGATAGAGAAGAACTAATGCAATGTGACAAGAGAACTGTAAAGTGCACTCCTGACCTACATTTCATGATGCTAACAGCTGTTGTAGAGATGGGGACCTGAAAATTGCTGTCATATTGTAGCTCAAGTTGATATTTCACTGCACTGGATAAACAGTAAAAAAAAAAAAACCTTTACATTACATTAAGAATAATCTGTGATGAATGATTTATTGCTCACTTAGTTTGTGCAGACACTTGTTTTAGATCAAGGTCACTGTGAGGGTGCAGGCTGTGCCAGCTGTCATCAGGCTAAAGGGTGTTAAATCCTGGGCAGGATACAAATCATTACAGGCCAACACAAAATAAACAAATAAAACCAGCATCTCTACTCAATCCCATAAAATTATTTATACAAATAATTAAAGTTCCACTCTAACTTTATTTTATCTATTCTAGAATCATTCTTTGAATTAGGATTATGCAGTGTTTAGCCAAAATAAAAAAAACCCGTGTCGTATTTTCACCTTGTACTGCATTTTCTGCAGAGCAGAAATCAGAAAATAGCCTCTTAGTTGTGGACGGGACTGTTGGTGCATAAGTAACACCACGCTGATATCCCATCCCTTTGCTTACTCTCTTCCACTAACTTACAGCCCCCCACAACCCCACGCTAACATTAGCGTAGCAAAGACAAAATGGCGAGCGATATCAGAGCTTTGCACCCATACAGTTTTGAGCCAGAGGCCAGATCAGACGAGGAAAATGAAGACGTTTGTCTGCAAGTGGATGCATCGGAATTGGAACAGAGCAGGAAGACTTTGGCCCGCCCATTTGAGCTGCTTCGTTGCAAACCCAAGCTTTTTCAAACCCTGGGTTTTCACCTTCTCCTGATCCAATACAATTTGAATAAAGAAATACTCAGAAACGCTATTTTTATTTTAAATTATTTAATGCATGTCCTTCATCATAAGAAAATGCTCCAAAAAATCTTTAAAACACCATCTTTGGACTGGGTCTTTAATCACTTGTGCATAATAGAGGAATGTAGGACAGTGCAGCACACACAACCAAGAAAAGGCTATGCTATCAAGATTTTTTTCATTAAAGTATTAAATATTAGGACTCTGAAGCATTTTTTCTGAATCTCAGGTCATTTCACAGTTCTGGAGTCTGTATATCAGCCCAAATGTTCTGCAGATCTGAGGGCACAAACAGGAGTTTAAAAGGTGGGAAGGTTGATGATGTCACTGATTCAGAAACAAACATTGAAATTTAAAAAAAAACTGAAAATCACAAGTAAACATAACTTGGTTATGGATGTGGAGAAAAAACAAATAGTGGTCATTTCTAGCCAAGCTGCCCAACATAGGGATTTGCACGAGCAAACAACTTTCCATTACACTTGTGGAACCTATATAGTGGCATATAAGAGGGAAGGGAGAAACACATACAGTATGTTGATTGCAGCTTGTGCAGACAATGTAACCTGGGGTTACTGAGATCACAGTCTGCAAACTTGTGGCTGGGGAGAGCGTAGCCAGACAACATGGGGTGGTGGTTTGTAGGATAACTGGTTGTAAGGAAGATGAAGAGGACAAGGGCAGGACAAAGGACTAAGTATGGGAAGCTGGAAAGGGAGAAGAGTTAAGTGGATTTTAAAAAGAAGTTGAAACAGGTTTTGGGAGATCAGGAGGTTCTGGATAGCTACAGCTAAAAGGGTTAGGGAGGCTAGCAGGAAGGTATTTGGCGTGTCATCTGGGATATGGAAAGCAGATAAAGAAGACTTAGTGGTTGGATGAAAAAGTTCAGGAGTTTGTAATGAAGAAAAGTCACCAAAAAAGTAACACCCAGAGGATGGAAAAAAACAGGGAAATGCAGTACAAGGTGAAGGTTGTGGCAACTACAGAACAATAGAGCTGATGAGTCACACAATGAAAAATAGTGGAAGCTAGGCTGAGGTCCAAAGTGAGCATTTATGAGCAACAGAATGGATCCATGTCAACAAAGAGTACCACAGATGGAATATTTGCTTTGGGAATTCTTCTGGAAATGTACAGAGAAGGTTAGAAGAAGAGGCATTGTGCCTTTGAAGATCTAGAGAAAGTCTACAACATGGTACAGAGACAGGACATGGTTTTTATGAGGAAGTCTGGAGTGGCAAAGAAGTTTGTTAGAGTTGTGCAGAACATACATGTACATGAGAGCTTTAAGACACTGACTAGGAGAGCAATGGTGTGACAGAAGAGTTCATGGTAGAGGGGAGACTGTACCTAAAGTGTACAAAGATATAGAAGATTGTGGTAAGAGCAGCTATGTTTGTCAAGAGACAGCTGTACCAAAAAAAAAGACAAGAGGCAGAACTGAAGATAGTTGGACATGGGAAGAATGGATAGGGTCAGGAGTAAAACATGCTTGTGTTAAATGTTTCAAAGATGAAGTCAGGGACGGCAGATTGATATGATTTTCACACATTCGGGGGGGGGGGCTGAGATTCTTTTGGGATATGCTGAGGTTGGTGCTATCAAAGAGACTTGGATGAAGGCCTTAGACAGAGGCTCATGATGTGGTGTGGCAACCCTTAAAAGGAGCAGCTAAGAGGCATTTGATTGTATAGGCGTGCTAAACCAAATAAGTACAAGATATTTCTGACGTTTCTTTTTTTTAAAGACAATTTTTTTTAAGAAGAATATATATTTTTCAATAAACAAAATACATTAAATTACCTTACGTTGCATGCAATTCTTAAACCACAATACACCAACTCTGCATTTATCAAACTTCTGGCAAATATTCTGCAGTCAATACTGTCTTGGAATGCATGGTTTTGTAAAATATCCCTATTCAGCATCAGTGTATTCAACATGTTTAGCACATAGAGAGAAGATGCAGTTTTACTCTTTAAATTGGATGAAATTAGAAAGCTGAGTTGCTGATATGTTGTTGGAGCTGCTGCAACACGCAATAGCTTTTTTATTTCTTTTTACCAGAGATTAGGCATTCTGTAGTTCCATGCACAGTAGTGTAGTGGTTAGCACTCTCAACTCACAGGAAAGGGTCATGGTTTAAATCCTAGCTGAGTCCTGTGTGTGTTTGCACGTTCACTTGGAGCGTGAATGTTCTCTGAACACTCCAGCTTCCTCCCACAGTCAAAAAACAGGCTTTGTAAAGTTCAGAAATGACTTAATGGTTTCTTAAGTGTGAGTGTGAAGTTGTATGTCTGTTTGCAATAGACTGGTGAAGTATCGACATTCACCTAGCAGAAGCTAGATAGGCTCCAGCAATCCCAAGACACCAAATGAGAATAAACAGGTTTAGAAAAGAGATGGATGGGTATGATGTATCATAAACATAAAAAAAGATGCTTTTAAAACAACCAGTTTATTTCTAAAAAAGACATTCTTTTTTTCTGCCATCCAGTCCAGCTTCACAGGGGAGCTGGAGCCTTCCCCACCTGCCGTTATGAGGGGGACAAGGTACACCCTGGACAGGTCTGCACTGCAAATAAATCATCCATTCTTATGCTCATTGCTGCAGACAATTTAAAGTCATACATCAACCTGCGTCAACATACTGGTTTTCAAGCCTGTGGGAGAAAATCGAAGGAAAGCCAACACAAGCAGAGGTGGAGCCATGACTGACCACAGGCAGACCTTTGATTTGTAGAGGATTTACTATCTAAGGTAAACCATTTCCTCTTTTTCTGATAAAACAGATCCGTCTTGCAAAAAATCTGTCTTATCTAATGCCAAATAATTTGTTCAAATTAAACATCAGCAAAATACAAAGAAAGAAGTAAACCGATCTATACTTACTGTGCTAACATTGGACTGAAATAGCTTCAGAGCCTTTGAAAAGTTGCTGTGGCTTCAGATTGCCACCAGATCTCTCTTTTTTGTTGTCAAAAACCAAAGACTGAAATGTTTTAAATGTTTTTATGCAACATTTACAGAAAAAAACTAAACTTTCATACAGTAATCATCTGCTTCCTTTTCTGTTTCTTTCTAAATTTCTTTCACCATGTAGCTTATTTTTATATACTGCTGGACTTTGTTTCACCTGTTTGCTAAAAGTGAGAAACGTGACTTTATTGTGGGATGAGAGTAATGACACATCTGCAACGGCTGTACCCTTTTTATGTTAAAAAGTGACACAAAGAACCACTTTCAGAGCTACACACATCATGTGGTAACACAAATGATGGTTGCATACATATTTAAACTCTTTTACTTAAATTCCATCCATCCATCTTCTATACCCAGTTTTACCTTTGCAAATCATCGGGATGCTTGAAACTACCCAGCAACTGTCGGATGGATGAAGGCAGGGCACACCCTGAACTTTGCGAGTCGATTGTACTAAGAAAGACAACTACATTCCTGCATTCACACCTAGGGGAAAATTTTGTCATCGATTAACCTTAGAAGCATAATTTTGGACTGTGTAGGAAGCCGGAGAAAATCCACGCATGCACCAAGAGAACATACAAGCTCTACGCAGAACGGACTCCGGCAAGATTTGAACCAGGGCCTTCTCGCTGTTAGTGTGTGCAGTGCCTTACGTAAACTATATATATTTTTTATTTTGCATGAATAGTTTGTAAGTTTCCCCCTCCTCCTAAACCCAGAAAAACGGAGGTCATTATTCTAGGTTCTAAAAACCAGAGAGATGCTCTATCTGATCAGATAGTGTCCCTGGATGGTGTAAGTACAGTAGTGGACAAATTTGTTCGTACCCCACAGTTAAAGAAAGAAAGTCCACAATGCTCACTGAAATGACTTGAAACGTTCAAAAGTAACAATAAAATAAAATGTATTGAAAATTAAATAAGCAAAATCAGCCATTACTTTTGAGTTGTTGATTAACAGAATTATTTTTTTTTAAAACTTAATGAAATAGGGCTGGACAAAAATGTTGGTACCTCCATAAAAGACTGAGAACTAATTGCCCAGGGGGTCATGATGAGCTCAGGTATGTCCTTTAATTGACATCACAGCTGTTTTCAAACCCATAATCAGTATGTCTGACTATTTTAAGAGAGACAAATAGTCACGTTGTTGTGAAAAGGTGTGAACCACACTGAACATGAACAACAGAAAGTGAAGGAGAGAATTGTCCCAGGACATTAGAAACAAAATTATAGACAAACATCTTAAAGGTAAAGGCTATAAAACCATCTCTAAGCAGCTTGAAGTTCCTGTGACGACAGTGGCATATATTATTCAGAGGTTTAAGACCCACGGGACTGTAGCCAACCTCCATTGATGTGGCCGGAAGAGGAAAATTGATGACAAATTGAGAAAAGTTCGAACTGTATCCAATAGTTCAAACTGTATCCAAAGAGCCCAGAACAACCTCCAAAGAGGTTAAAGGTGAACTCCTAGAGCAATGTACATCAGTGTTAGATCCCACCATTCGTCGTTGTTTGAGCCAGAGTGGACTTCATGGGAGACGACCAAGGAGGAAACCACTGTTGAAAGGAATTTATAAAAAAGACATCCCTGAAGTTTCTACTTTTTTTCCTGTTTGTTTTAGGACCTTTCTTGGTGCAGTGGTAGGGCGGTCAGCCTCCAATCTGAACATTGCGGGTTCAATTCTCGCCTTGCCCGCCCATGTGTCAAAGTGTCTTTAGGCAAGAGACTGAACCCCACTTTGCCTCTGGTATAAGGTTGGCGCCAGTGTTTGGCAGCGGAGCTGCCACCTGTGTGTGAATGGGTGAATGGGACTTTGGGCCTTCAAAGAAGTCAGAAAAGTGCTATACAAGTATACACCATTTACCATTCCTTACAGAGAAAGAGGGTCTAAGGGCAGGGATGCCCAGTTTAGCTTTGTCTGTTTAGTTAAGTTTAGCAATCAGCTATTGTATTTTAAAACTGATTTCATGTTTTTATGTGAAGCCCATTGAGGCAATTGTGTTGTAATATTGCCCTATTTAAATAAAATTGAATTAAATTAAATCCTACCACTACCGATTCTTGTTGACAAAGGTTTTCTTTAAAAAGAGGCTTTAAATGTGAGTCTGTGGTTGATTCTTTGCATGTCTATGAAATGCCCTTTTGTTAGTTTGTAGGCTAATGTCAGTGGATGACCTAATAGTACCATGGTTGTCCAGGGGAGATGACTTCACATCTTGAATGGCATGAGAGAAAATCTGTCTAATAGAAAGAACTTACTTTTGTTTTGTGAGCCTCAAGGGTACAGAGGACACTCACAAAGAGAAATTAAAGCAAAAAAAAACCAACAACACTCCATTGTACTTTAATTAAAAACTAAAATTGTAAATATGTATAGTGTAACCTGAAAGTAATGTTAGTATTGTTTTCCACAGTGACAGATATCTCACCAGTTTGCTTTATCACAAACATTTCAACTTCCACCTCTCACTTGCGCTATTAATCATTCTCTGACTTGCATTCTCCCATGACAGGCTCCATTACTGCCAAACACATTTCTCCTGTCAAGTCTAAATATGGCTGGAAAAATGGGAGCCTAATGTACTTCTTAGCCACGTAATCTTTGACAGCTCAGTCATTCACTCTTATTTCAACTGCCACTTAAAAAAGTTCTACTACAAAAACCCCAAATCACATTTGAGTAAAGAGCATTGTTTTACCCAGCCTTAAATATACTAGAGCTATACCCTTTGACATCTGAAAAGCAAAATTGAACCCTTGCGTGGGTTTGGCTTTTTGACAAGAGTTTACACTGTCCAAGTTCTGAAAAAATAAAGGATCGGGCAAAGTGCAGAGTTTCGTGGAATCCACTCACCTCCTATTTCAAAGGACACACTCCTAATTATTAACATTTTTGAGCTCTAAAAAAAGAATAAAGGGAAAAAAAACAACACATCCACTCCATTAGCAATAACATAAAAACATTTTTGACTTCAGGATTTAAATAAGTTTATTCTTGAGGTAAATAGTATCCTATGAAACATAGGAATGGTAAGTTGTAAAAGGGGGTGTTGCCTTTGAACAAGCTCACTCCTGACAGTAGTTGCCATAAAAAAAATACTCGAACCAATCACTGCTTACTGTTGTCGTCTGGCTCCAAATGGTGGAAAAAAGCAACTGAATAGACTTGATTTTATTGGAGCTGGAAGGAAGCTGTTTTCTTTGGGTGACGTCATACTCGCTCAGTCCAGTTCTCTTTCTACAGTCAATAGTTTAGCACAAAGAACGGAGGAGTGCATCATCATCTTGTGCCTTGGAGGGGGAGCGACAGAGCATTACATGCTTCTCCTTGTTAAAAGACAGACTGTGTGAGGAGATATTTTTATTTTTATAACTTTGAGTTATGAAAAGAGAAAAGAATCCTAACTTATTGTGAATTCAGACAAATTAGAGCACAGTAACTCACAGAAAATCACCTAATTTTTTTACAGTATCCATTTGAAAATGAGATGCCTTAAATAAGCATTTTAAGTTGACATTATCATATTCTAATATAAAGAGGATGCTTGCTAAACAAAGGTGAGATGCTCTAATGCATAAATATGACCTGAAATAGTTTCTTTTTTTGCCAAATCCCTTTTTTGTTTGTTTTTAAATCCACATTTTTTTAGGGTTGTACATGAATTATTGACTAAGCAAAGTATCATGAAAAACATGCTTTACCAATCCTAGAATAATTTTTAAGAACAATAATATGTTTCTAGATGACGTGATTGTCAATTTAGCCTAATTAGCCAAAGCACTTCATACAATTTGGTCTGTTGCTCTATCCTCAGGTTCCCACCCACACACTTAAACAACCACAAAAGCATATGGGTGCCACACATACACAGACAGACATATTATCACACATATTCTGTGTCACGACTCAGACATACCAGTCCCGAAAAAGCCAGCATGAATGACCAAAACCCCCTACTGGCAAGCAACTGTTCTTACAAAATCCCATGAAGCAGATGAAAAAGAAGAGGGAGAGGTTTGGAACATAGATGTAAACTTAGTAGATGAAAGCATAAAGAATTCCATTATCTAAATACTCCAATGGACATATCTACTGTATAATGTGAGTGTCTTTGTCGTAAAAGAAAATATTGCAGTAAAGGCATTTATAGTTTGAAAGAAATAATGATTTAAACATAAAATTTCACTCAAATATTATGCTTTAAATCTACATGGTAATACGATGGAATTTGCCTGTGGCTCAAATGTGTGATGTCTTGAAAAAGGTTTAATACTTTCTACAGCAAGTGTGTTTGCAAAGTGTAAGAGACACACAGGTTCATACATTGTACTGGCAGTTAATACATAACTGCAGCTCCAACCCAAACTCATTTTTTGGAATTCATTCAAGTTGCATTGTTTCATATTTGGACTGGCTGATATCCCCCATATGACCTTTTGTCCCATAAAGTTAGCAACAAATGAAGCCTTTACACAAATATTAACACAAGTACACACACATAATGTTGAATTCCCTGAAATTAGGCACACAATATTTATTACATCACAAAATAGTGAAGATGTCAAATTGAAGAAGACTTCAAAATTCTGAATATTAAATAAATGGCTACCTAGAAAAACAAACATTTCACACCAACTTTTTTCTCTTGAAAGAAACAGAAAATAAAATTAAAAAAATATCCTTAATCAAACCTTCTTTTTGCTAATTCAACATGCAAAGTACTTTTGCTTTGGTTCAACTCTACTACATAGTCTGTGCATTCTGTAAGCTGCACTAGAATTCAGTAGCAGCTGCCCTTTGCATTCAACATACTCTTAGCTCTAAATGATCTATCAAGCCTGCACACCTTTGTTTTTTAGAAACACAAATAAATACATAAAATTGTTAATAAATATTTAAAAATGGTAAAGCCCTTTACAGTCCCAGTCCCAATAGACACACATTCACACACTGATGGCAGAACCCTGCCGCAAACCTCTAATCACCAGGAGCAGTATGGGGTTCAGTGTCTTGCCAAAGATACGTTGACACATAGGTAGGCAAAACGGGAATCGAACCAAACACGCAATTTTCAAAGCCGAGGTCGACCAATCTACCTCAGCATCATGGCCGCCCCGTATACACCAGCTCTCCCTAAAACATCATAATCAAGAGCTGGATGAAGGTATGATAATGGTGGAACCCAAACTGTAACTCAATGTAATACATCCTTCTCCATTGATGCTTGAGAATGTCTGCTTCATAACCCTTGTGCTATCTTAGATGATCCCACCCTTACATCGACGTGTTCTCCCTACCATTACAAAGGTGGATAAAGTTGGAAAGATATCATTTAATCCATGGACACCAGTGAAGATCACAAATCATTGAAGAAAAAAGGTTCAGTGCACTGTCTAGTGGGTCTAGATGACCCAACTCCCAATGTTAAAGTGCCTTGGATAGCACAAGGGATAAGCACATTTTCAACATCTACAGCCCTGTCCCAATGTCTTCCTAAATAATCAGGTAGTGCTGAATTCAAAATAAACATTATTTTCTCCTCCCAGAAAAAAACATTTCATGCTGGTGCAGCTTTGAAAAAAGTCTATCAAACATTTTGGACTTTTCTGTTGTTTATTTACCAGTTTCACTACATAGCACATGTTGTAGTTAAAGCAGATGGTATTTTCAGCACAGGCTGGTTGATTTAGACTCAGAGGATCACAGTCTACCCACTCAACGCGGCGAGCTTGCCAGGTGGATACGGTGCATGCGTGCCTGCATGATTTATGTGTGTGCGTTCATAGTATGAAGTGTGTGGGTGAAGTAGAGGGATGTAACTCCTGTGGCTGAATGGTGATGACTCACCCACCACACATGTGAGTGCTGCTACTCAGTCATTACACTCATCATTCAAAAGCCTGTTAGGGCTGCTTAGTGATGCTAATTGTTTCCAGTCAGCACATCAGGGATCTTGTCAATGCACTGTGAAACCAGACCACACCAGCAATTGCCTATCGATCTCATTACAGCCTCACATCACGCCACCAAATGCTTACTGTATACAGTATGAGCTGATGTAACAGTGTTCAATGAACTGAAATAAAAACTCTTTGGGACTCATTGATACAACAGTTTGTAGGAAAAGGAGGTTGAATGAAAGCATCAAACATGTTTTGGTGGCAGGACCCTAATTTAAGAACAAAACTTCACAGTCAAAAGGAAAACCGCATGCACCCTTGTGACCTTGACAGGGAGGTAAAAACAGGAGAACCTGGTCACAACAAAGAGAAAACCTTGAACCTAAATGTTAATGGAAGCAACTAGCGCAAGCAGAAACACTAGGTTGATTGCAAACTGAAACCTGCTGTGCTGTGACTTAGAGGAAACAAAATCTGAGAACAATAAAAGTGAAAACAAAACAGGATAAACTTTATAGTGACATTTTTATGACATTTTTATGGATACCAGCTATCATAGGACTTGCAGGAAATGCATGCGTTGATAAAAACAAAAAAGCCAAACTGACTTCTAAAAACAGCGTTTTGACATAAATGTAAGACTCTAAAGTTGCATAAAAAAAAGTTTAATCAAATGAAAAGTAAAACTATAACGGCAAAAAGATGGGAGGAAGGAAAGAAGAGGAGGTGGTTGTATGGAATACAGAAGACAGTGGGGGGTATACAGGTAGGAACAGTTAGGAAGATCATGTAATATCCAGATTTAGATTGGGCCGTACCTTTCTAAACCTGTGAGTGGGAACAGTGACTACAATAGAACATGTAATAATGAAGTGTGACAAGTATGCAGGACAACGAAAAATACTCAAAGAAAAAATCAGAAAAACTGGAATAAACACAGTGTACAAAGTAAAATAAGTGCTTCTGAATTTTTACATTTTTTTTCTACATTTGTTTCTCTGGTGAATTTTTGTAGCCAAAAACAGTTATATCTTCTGAAATAACTTCTGGTTGAAAAGGTGAACAAACCCTCATCATGTAATCAGTGATGTCCGTTATGTCTACCTTTTCCAATTTCTTATTTTGTTTCATTTTGATTCCTGGAAATGACTTTTGTTTTCCAAAATGTTCCATTTTTATTCAGTTTCTTCTTTTTTTGTGTTTTTTAATTACATTTTGATTTCTAAAGTGTAATAATGTTTTTTCTTTTGTTTTTTATTTGCCTTATTTTTTAAGGGTCATTGTGATCTTTAATATGTTGCATTGCCTAATTTTTGATGTGATTTTCACATTAGGGCCAATCTAGGATTGAGTTGTGAAATTTCTACTCAAATGGACCAAAACAACTACAGTATTTAAGAATCACATCTAATGCATTTTACTTATTTTTATTTTTTGAAAAAAGTGTCTGATGTGAAATCAAATATGAGACACAAAAGTACCATGTGTGGCCTAAAAGTGCCATTTCTTTGGGATCAATTTGACCTGTGACAAGCTAAAGCTGTAGAGTAGGGCTGCCTGATATGAGGAAAACTCTCGATTTGCGATATTAGTGATAAATATTGCGATGACAATATAACTTGCAATACATGAACAATTAGTAAAACATCTAAATACATCATTTCCGGTTCACTGCAGCAGTTTAATTTAAATGAAAGTTACATAACTTAAATTATACTTCAAATGACCCTCGTCTCACATCATAGGGTTTCATCTGATTGGTCAAATGCATAAAGGATTTATTTGTTAAATACTGAAAGCACCATAAGATTGTTTCAGCACATTTAAGGTTACAATTTATCGCAAATTTTCCAGACTTTTGCAATTTGCATATTGCACAGCTTGATATCGCGATAACAACAAATTTGCTATTTATTGTGCAGGCCTACTGTAGACTATTGTGCTCGCACAAATCACTATATGTTGACTTATTTACAGTTGTCTTAATAAAGTAAACATTTAAATGGCAGAGGGAGCACTGTTTATGTGCACTAACCATATTCATGCTGACTGTGTATGAAGACAGGCTTCAAATAATCAGCAATACTTACCAGTTCATTCAAACATTCTTCCTCTGTGTGTAGCATTTGCGGATGGTAGCCACTGACATCGCCTCAGGCTGTAAACTGCAGTTGCATGACTAAGTCTTTGCATGTGCTGTCAAGTGAAAGCTCTGCATGTATCAGTCAGCAAGTTTAAATGTGTAATATCTGTATTCTCCTTTCATGTTTGATGCATGAACTGTCACGTGTGGTTCCCTAGATGCATGTGACTGTGAACACTGCAGAAGAAGGGTTTGCATGCAGTTTTGGCTTTGATGGATGATGTAAGTCACCATGGGGAAGAAGCACAACACAATGCTGCAAGTGGGCATTTAAAGAATTGTCTTATCAGTCTAAATGATTTTTCATCAAAAGCCAAAGGGAGTATCAGTGCTGAAATATTTTTAGAGAACTCCAAATTAAAAAGATGAGCTAAGATAGTATGAAAACACACAAAAAAAGTTTGCTAGTATTCTAAGGCCAAATCCAAATTGCTCCCTACCACTTTGGTTCCTCCCTACTGCTCCAACTGTAGGGGTATTTGAAGCAATAGTGGTGACCGAAACGGATTTTAAGGAGAAGCCGTAGCGACTTAGGGTTGGCTATTGCACTGCTGTTCTGAAGAACAGAAGTTTATACTTACAGTGCGCCTTGCAGGAGTATTCACCTTGGATGTTTGTCCCTTTTGTTGCTTTCATAAATCACTTGTTGTTCTCTTTCAGCTTTTCCCATCAGGGGTCGCCACAGCAAACAAGTCGCATGGTAAACTTGACAATGTTTTACACTGGATGCCCTTCCTGACGCAACCTTCTCAAAGCAACCGGGCTTGGGACTGGCAAAGAAGTAGAGAAGGGAACAGGGAGCAGCCCGGATTCGAACCCTGGTTTCATGGACGGAAGGCGCCGCAAACCAGCATGAGCTAAACCGGCTCCCGCTTTCATAAATCACTAATGGATAATAAAATGTGTCACACAACAATTTACTAGAAAAAAAAAAACTTCAATATCAACGTGAAAACAGATTACTACAAAGTCATGTCAATGAAACAAAAATATGAAATGAAATATAATTGTTTGCATAATTATTCGCCCCCTTCAAGTTACTATTTAGTAAAAAGCATTTTTGGCTGCAATCACAGCACTGAGTCCGTGTGGATAAGTCTCAATCAGTCGCGTACATCTGCACACTGGAATTTTGATCCATTCGTCTTTGTAAAACTGCTCAAGTTCTGTCTGATTGCATGGATGAACAGCCCTTTTCAAGTCCAGCCACAAATTCTCCATTCTGGTCTGGGCTTTGACTCGGCCACTCCAGAACATTTACCTTGTTCTTTTTAAACCATTCATCTGTAACTTTTGCAGAATGCTTTGGATCATTGTCTTGCTGAAAAATAAATCTCCACCCAAGCTGTAGTTTTCTTGCAGACCGAAAAAGATTGCCCTTCAAGATTTCAGTGTATTTCGCAGCATTCATTCTGCCCTCTATCTTTGCAAGCCTTCCAGGGCCTGGTGCTGAGAAACATCCCCACAGCATGATGCTGTCACCATCATGCTTCACAGTGGGGATGGTGTATTTTTGATGATGTGCAATGTTTGGTTTCCGACAAGCTTATCACCTTGTCTGATGGCCAAAAACTAAATTTTGGTCTCATCAGAGTTTGGAGTGTCCCTCATGGTGAAATGGTGGCCAGGAATACCGCTCCACCAGAGTCTGAACACCAGAGTCTGGTGTTTTATAACTCAGTCACTTGGGACACACAAGGTGATCTCGCAAAGGTGATCTTCAATTTTAGTTATGAAAGCAACAAAAGGAACAAACGTAGAAGGGGGTACTTTTGCATATACTATATACTTTTGCAAGGCACTGTAATTGTAAGTATTGAGTTTTTGTTTTTGCATGACATCTTAAAGGGCCTTTATCATGCAAAATCATTTTTTTGAGCTTTTAAGTGCATTATAATATTCATTCTTCAAAAAACACCCCCAAAACGGTATTTTTGCTCCATTCACGCATCTCTGCGCATAGCTCTAAAAACCTGTGCTCTGAGCACCAGCCCCACCCAATTCACAAAACAAGTGCATTCTCATTTTGTGAAATTAACAAATGGAGGAATAGCTGCTTCCAGGAAGTGTCTGTGCTGCCAGCTCCGCCCCCAGGCTAACACACACCCACATTCTCCAAGGACCTAGCGGTGTTCGGCTAAATGCTTTTCTTTTATATTCACAATATGCACATTCATCTTTGCAAAAGTTTGGATGTTGTTTGTTTTAATGGATGAAACACAAACATGCTGTCGACGCCGGCTCTAGGTTGACATCGTGAAATAGGCGGCACCCACAATGAGCGAAAGCTGGTCCCTCAGAGATCAAGTTGTCTTACTTCCGGGCAGGATAATTACACTGATCAAAAATATAAACGCAACACTTTTGTTATTGCTCCCATTTTTATGGTATGAACTCAAAGATGTGAAACATTTTCCACATACACAAAATAACCAGTTCTCTGAAATATTGTTCACAAATCTGTCTAAATCTGTGATAGTGAGCACTTCTCCTTTGCCAAGACAATCCATCCCACCTCGCAGGTGTGCCATATCAAGATGCTGATTAGACAGCATGATTATTGCACAGGTGTGCCTTAGACTGGCCACAAGAAAAAGCCACTCTGAAATCTTCAGTTGTATCACACAGCACAATGCCACAGATGTCGCAAGTTTTGAGGGAGCGTGCAATTGACATGCTGATAGCAGGAATGTCCACCAGAGCTGTTGCTAGGGAATTGAATGTCCATTTCTTCACCATAGGCCGTCTCCAAAGGCGTTTCTGAGATTTTGGCAGCACATCCAACCGGCTTCACAACCGCAGACCTCGTGTAACCACACCAGCCCAAGACCTTTACATCCAGCATGTCCATCTTCAAGCTGTCTGCCATCTGCCCTGAACAGTGTAAACCGGGATTCATCCGTGAAGAGAACACCTCTCCAACGTGCCAGACGCCATCGCATGTGAGCATTTGCCCACTCAAGTCGGTTACGACGACGGACTGGAGTGAGGTCGAGACCTCGATGAGGACTACGAGCATGCAGATGAGCTTCCCTGAGACGGTTTCTGACAGTTTGTGCAGAAATTCTGTGGTTATGCAAACCGATTGTTTCAGCAGCTGTCCGAGTGGCTGGTCTCAGACGATCTTGGACCAACGGGTTTGGAAAAGCCGGTCTGCTGCGTGACGGAGAGGACAGCGCAAGTTAAGGAGTGAATTTGCCTCAGATTGACACTGCAGCTACAACGAAAGAGACACTGAGAGAGTGTGTGGCCAAGAATGTCTGATGCTATTCCAATCCGACACTGAGCAGGAAGACTTTCATGGTTTCAGTGCACAGGAGAAAGATGAAGACAGCTCTAAGTGACTTTTACATTCATGTTTTTTAAACCAGCCCTGTTAGCGCTTTGTTACGGTGTGTCACTAGTGTGGAAGAAAAATTCCAGCGCACGCGCTGAGCAGCGCCTTTATCTTACTACTGCTGTCAGTGAATTTTACCGGTATGTTTGTTTAACCAGTCCTGTTACTACCATATTGCTGCCGTGTCACAGGCACTGTTTGGAAAGGAAAGCTCAGGTATATTATTACAACTTTGAAAACTCTTTCTGTATACCGTCTTTCTTTGTAAATATATCATGTGTTGAACCTTTCCTGTGATTACTTTTTTTCTTTCTGACATTGGTCGGAAAAAGCCGAAGGCGAATCTTCCTCTTCCTTCGGGGTTCACTTCCCTGTTTGGACCCTCAGAGCCTCCAGAGTAGGTTAATAAAGAATCATTCACCGTTCTTCTGGGGGAAACCTTCTTTTATTACAGTTCTCTTTCACTTTGTATAACAAACACAAACGCACCCCCAACAGTCCCTTAGACTTTTCTGATAAACTCCATAAATATTCTGCCCATCTTTTGTAAAAAGAGATGGAGAAATGGGTGAGGAATTATGAGAAAATGTGTTTAGAAAAAGAAGTTACCTACTTAGCTATTTACAAAACAAGCCAAATCCTGATTATGCGAGCTTGTCCAAGTTAGTAGAAGGAAAAGCCATCGCTCATGTCAGCCCTTCACATGTTTCTATGAGTGGTTCTGCACTAATTAAAGGTTAATTAGGAAATACAAGTTTTATTTATTCCTTTATTTATAAGACCTTTTTTTATTTTGTATTTTGGCTTTTGTCCTGACCCATCAATCACAGCAGATAGCTGCCTTTGTCATTTCTAGTTCTGGTAAAGGTCCTTACAGTCCCAGGTCCATCATATTTTGATCTATTTTAAGTCTTCCCAGTGGTCTTTCAATTTTGATTAGGCCTGTGTGGTTTTCTAGGACATAATTTCCGTACAGTAGAGCAGCAGGAGTTCATCAGAAATTTACCTCTGAGTTGTGGGCGAGACTGTGGGAGCAGAAGGAAGTCCCCACTGATATCACATCATCCTTTATTTACACTCTCTCCCGCTAGCTTACAGCCCCTCACAACCCCAATCTAACATGGGCGGCGGGAAAAAAAATGGCGATCAATATTGGAGCTATCAGCTGTACAGCTTTGAGCCAGATGTACAGCATTAATGAGGAAAACAAAGACATTAATGTATCTATTTGTCTGCAAGTGGGTGTATCCGAATTGGAGTGGACCAGGGAGCTTGTGGTCTGCTGACTGCAGTTCGTAATAACTACAACCTTTTTCAAACTGGACTTTTTCATCTGCTCCTGATTCATTGCGGTTTGAGTAATAACATACTCAGAAATTCAGTTTTAGTCTTAAATTATTTTATATATGTCCCTAATCATTAAAAAAATGCTACAAGAACACGTTAAAACACTAAAAACATGGTTTCCATTGGAGTGGGTCTTTAACTTGATTAAGGTATTTATCCCCTCTGTTGCCTTTCACTCCTGGATACTCAACACAGAGGATTGATTAAAAAAAAAAGACCCAAAGCGATCTACTGGGCTAGGTTTGATCCCCCTTCAAATACATTCTTTACCAACTAAAATGTGCATTTCTTGAATAGCAGATGTACACTTGCAAACATCATTTTAACCTCCACTTAACAACAGTCTGTTAATCTTATGAACTGGAAAAATTGTATTCTGTAGGAGCGGTATAAGAAGCAAATAGCAAAACATTTTCAAACTCTTCATGGTGGCCCTGAGTTAAAGCTGAATACCACTCCTCTCTACTTTTTTTTTTTTTACAGATTTGTATTCTACAGATTTTTTGAATAAATATTTTTTTCAGCAAAGGGGTCAAAAGAAATGAAGGGCACAAAGTGGGAGATCCATTGAAGAAAAGAGTTAAATAAAAACAAAGGATGCAAGCTGCATTAAGCATGATGGAACTGAAAGGCTACTGGGACACTGTATGTATCTATATATGCTTGTGGGTTTGTGTGATTTGGATATTGAGACCTTGGGAAAAGAGAAAAAGAGAGCGAGCAAATGTAGCTCATGTGATACATACACATCACAGCCCGAGGCGAACTCCGTCTGCTCTAAGAAAGGAACCACACGCACAGTTGGAGATGCTTTGTACAGCTCCTGCACAACAGAACAGCCTGCCAATTCTAGAAGGAATTCCAGCTACATTAAAATAAAAACATAACAATACTTCTTTGTGTTCAACTTAACATGAAAGACAAGAGATGTCATCCAAACTTACATATCTGTTCGTAAAACATGTATAAAAAAACGGATGGAAAAAGAGGATGGTTATGGTGGAATTAAGATTTATACTGGAAATGTCACACGTGTCATTCCTCATCAGCAACTAAAAACAGTAAATGATTTACTTTATAAACCTCCTTTCAACCTTTATCTAGACTTTACAAAAGCTCTTGGCATGGTGTTTTCCACTCATCTCTCCAGAGACACAATACTGATGAAGCAACTGCCAAGAAGGACGCCAGAAGTCAGGAGCTTTGAAGTCCTTTCCAATGTGCCACAAAAAAGTTTGAGCAAGTGGTCCAGTTGGAAGAAAATCGACTCCCGACTCTTATGGCATTAGTTAATCTGTTCAATCTGTAAAAATGTTCAGTGTGTACACTGCCAGGAAAAAGGCAGATTGTTACAGCCTTTGAGTGACACTAAATTTAAGCAAAGCTGGCTCCTGGATAACTTGCTCCTGTAACTTTTCTAAAGCGAAAAACATACTTTAAAGGTATACAGTATAGTCCTTTTTTTCTTTTTTTTGTAAGGTTGTCCGGTGCTTAAACCTCCATTGAAATTGTGCCATTACAAGGGCAATAAACACCATCAAGTTAGTTTGTAAATTAGATGTTCACTTTCAGGAGGACCCTGTTTGGTGCCTTGCAGATGAACTTCAATGCCTGCTACATGAAGTGACATAGCAGAGGAGTTTGAGTTAGAGTTTGATTTTATTTAAGTGTCATGCACTAATGTGCCCAGCCCGCATTGCTTATATGACACTGGAAGACAAAATACAGAAAAACTGTCATCACAAAAATGCAATAACCCACCCAATCAGAGTCTAACAGAGTACAAAGTGTCCATTTTTATTGTCGATGCCTTTGCCACAAAAATTGCCAAACAAAAATTTTCATTTTCAAAAAGCCAACGTAATATTTTATCTTCAGATAACAAAAACAAATAAGGACATTTCTTTTCTATCACATCATACAAAGTCTGTGTTTTTCATACAAAGGACAATAAAACAAAAAATTATATTCATCCTCCACCACTTGCAGCTCACAGACCTCACAAAGTATTTCCTCCTCAGAAACGCCTTTAAAGCGCCCTACTTCCACCTATACGGGGAGAACTCCTGCTCTGAGTTGAGCACATAAGGATCTTTGTCCTCTTTTCTATCCCTTGTGCTCTTCTAGGCACGTTAACATTGGGGTGTGGGGTCATCTGGACCCCACACAACAGTGCGCTGACCCTTTTTCTTTAATGCTTTGTGATCTTCACTGGTGTCTATGGATTATCTAAATCCATGCTACCTTTATCCACCTTTTTCATTGTAGGGATAACACGTCAATGGTCATCTTGAACCCATAGGATACCACAAGGGTTAAATTGTACATAACATGTGGCTCAGTAGAAAAATTGTCCTTGATTCGCAATTAAGTTCGTAATTTTGGTTCAGAAAGCAGTTTCATTTTCCAGTCTTTTTCATAATAATCAACTAAAGCTTCTTTAACATTAACTATCTTATATTTCAAACAATTATGAAACAATGATTGTAGGTAGAGGACAAAATGTTAAAACACATTTTTACACCAGCGATAAATATGAGCTCTATCCTAATCAAATATTTTACGTGCAAGTCTCTCTTCAGGTAAAGACGCCTGCAAGTTCCATAATCTGAGAACTTCTGCTCTTTGTTTGATGACATAAGGAAATGTATCTTGATGTAAACCAACCCTCCATTGTGGATGAATCCAAAGAGAGCAGTCTCCAAATCAACTGAAGCTATAGTACTGTAGTTGTTACTAATAAATCATTTTTAATGAACTAATAAACATTGGGTTTGCTTACTTTTTCCACAAATAGCATTTCCATCTCCATTCGTTCTTTGTTTTACATATGCATTAGCTTAGTGCAACATGTTAGTTTAACTGAGGCTGACTTTATCTGACCTTTAGACCTCGTAAGGGAAAACCTATATGAAAAGATGCCATAAAATGCTATTATTTGCAAAAAAGTCTGAAATAAAGTTAAGTCAATCCTGGTTGTTTCCACTGAAGCTCTGGTACTTTCCTTATACATAAAATTGCTGTATATAATTCATTAAATACAGCGCAGAACACAGTCATGAGGGAAAAGTTGGGTTTATATGAACGCTTCTCATTTTCTTCTAGTTCAGCTAGGTTTGCTAAGGCATAGCAACAGAACGATGAGTTAATGGTCCTAACAGGAAGCGCATCTGTAATCCTGAAACAGGTTTATTTATACAGTTTGGCTGAACTGAGAAATACTGCATAAGGATTTGGAGTGAATGCAATGGACACTTACTAGGCCAGAGCCCAAAAAACAAGAATGCACTTACACACTTCAGTAGTGTCTTGAAGGATGATGGCAGGTAAAGCCACGAAAATCGATTGTGGCATTTGTGTGCAAGTTGGGTAGATTGGTTTTTATGGAGAGAAAAAAAAAGACAGGCAGACCTTAAAACAACAGAAAGATTAAAGTAAAGGTGGCAAAAAAGGCGGATGGAAGACAAGAGTTAATAAGGGAAAAGATCTTTTTAAAGCAGATCAAACTTTATAAGTTTTAACCCAACTTTTTCCTCATAGCTCTACACTGTGCTGTATTTTTATGAATGATACCTTATGAAGGATTTATATACAAACATAAAAATCCTTTACTAGATGCACCAACACATATTGATGTTATAAATATATCAACACCTAAAAGTAAACAGATGGTCAAAAACATATGCATTTTTTGGAAGCTGTGGCTTATTTTTAACACAGGTTTAGTGCTAAATTGAAAAACAAATGATCTCACAGTCCTGGCAGCAGAAACCCAAGCCAGTTCCCAATCTGAGCTGCACAATAAAGCAGAAACACAGCTCTGAAAAGCTGTTACGCTGTGAACCTAAACTGTTAAACCATGCACTTGGAAAGTTGTGACCGCACTTTTTACTAAAGGAATGGTCACTTCAATTAAGTCTCTATTTGAGTTTTTTCTAATGGAAGTAATATTTACTGCTTTTTCCATGGCTGTGAAAGCCATAACCTTCATGTTTATCCTTTTTTTTTTCTTTTGGCTTTTATCTACTTCATGTCAACAGCTCTGCGGAGCTGGCAGGCCAACAGAACAGTGACTGGATTTTTTTTTTAACCTTTCAGACAAGTTTGTAAAAGTAAGAAGCAAAGAAGCAGAAAATAGATATAAAAATTGTAAAAAATAAATTGGTGAATATAATAACAAATTCTAAAAAACAGTATTATCATAAGATAATTGAGCAACAAAAAATACACATGCAAGAGACTTGGAAAATTATAAACAAATTAACCGTAAAAACCAATAAGAAACAAGAGTATCCAAGTTATTTTAAAAAAGATGATATTGATATAAGAAACACAATGCTTATTGCAAATGAATTAAATGAATACTTTGCTAATGTTGGAAATAAACTTGCAATGGAAATAAAAGAGATTGGAATGACGTTGATATGTCATTAATTAAAAACACAGTTGAGTTCATTGTTGAACCACTAACTCATATATTTAATATTTCTTTTAGGGAGGGAATTTTTTACAAATAACATGAAAATAGCTAAAATTATTCAATTTTTAAAAATGGAGATCGCCATATATTTACAAATTACAGACCAATTTCACTATTATCTCAATTCTCCAAGATATTAGAAACTTTTTTTGTTAAAAGAATGAATAATTTTATTGGAAAGTTTAATTTATTGCATGAGGATCAATATGGTTTTAGGGCTGGCAGATCTACTTCAATGGCGATAATGCAGCTAGTTGATCATATTTCTTCCTCGATAGAGAAGAAGAAATTTACGGTAGGTGTTTTTGTTGATCTTAATTAAATCACACTATGTTACTTAGTAGGCTACAGAAATATGGTTTTAGATGAATAGCATATTCCTGGTTAGAAAGTTATCTTACTAACAGATGTCAGTATGTTTATTTCAATAACGAAAAATCTGATATGTGTCCTGTAACATGTGGAGTACCTCAGGGGTCCCTATTGGGTCCTACATTATTTATTTTATACATAAACGACCTTTGTAAAGTTTCTGATTTGTTAAATTTTGTTTTATATGCTGACGACACTACTTTGTATTTATCAGGAGATAATCTGGAATAGCTTCTTTCAGACATAACAAAATAATTATCCATAATCAAACAATAGTTTGAATCCGACAAACTGTCTTTAAATAAAAATAAAACCAAGTACATTATATTTGGCTATAGAAAACTGGAAAACATTTCTGAGTTAAAAATTGAGGATGTTGTTCTTGAAAGAGTAAATGAAATAAAATTTCTTGGAGTCATTTTGAATCATACATTATCAAGGAAACCACACATAACGCATGTTCTCTATGAACATTGTCCAAATCGTTAGCCATTCTACATAAAGTCAAGTATTTTTTAAACACAGCTACATTGTATATTCTATATTGTTCCCTCATAATTCCTTATTCGACTTATTGTTTAGAAATCTGGGGGCATTGTTACAAGTCAAACAGAAAACCTATTTTTATCCTGCAAAAAAAAGCAATTAGAATTGTAAATCACTCTTCATACAATCAATCCACAAAACAAATATTTCCAAAATTAGGGGCAATTACATTTTTGGATTTAGTTGATCTTAGTACTGGAATTTTTATGTTAAAAGTTAAAAAACAATGTGTACCTGCCAAAATACTGAGTTTGTTTGAAATAAAAGTTAATAATTATGATTTTCGGGTAAAGATATGTTTAAAAACAAAGTGGTCAGAACTAATGCACTAAGCAATTGTATTTTTGTTCAGGGGGTCAACATGTGGAATTTATTATCCAACGATCTGAAGAATGCAAACTCCATATTTCAGTTTAAGAAAATGTATACATTTTAAATATATCAAAAATACCTTCTGGACTGAGAGACTCTGGTGGTTGTGAGGTAATTTTGAGAAGTGTTTGTGTTTGTTTTGTTTTGTTTCTTGTTTTTTTCTCTTCTTTTTTCTTTTCTTATTTAAGGTTCTAACAATTTGTAGGTAGATGTGATGTTTGTATTCAGGGTTGGGGAAATAAGTCTTGGCTTCACCCAACACCTTTTTCGGTTAATTTTGTTCAATGTTTATGCTTTTTCAATGTTTATGCTGACATTGTTTAGTGTCAATGCTTATGTTGAGGTTTTTTTAAGTTTGTTTGTTTAACATAACCAAAATAAATGTCTTTCTATCTAATCTGTCCTTTCTTTGTCTACTGGTCCATTTTCTATAATAATCTGTTTTTTTTTCATGAAAAAAATTTAGTGTGAATCCCTACTCTGACGGTACTCTGACTTTCATTGATAATTTCTTGTCAGAAGAGTGAAAATATGAAGTTTCTGCATTTTTATGTCTATATGAAACTACATCGCAACTTTTAATCTCTTCAAAACAGCATTTAGCATTTTGGCATTTAGCTGCTGCATGAACGTCATCACTGTGTCTGCAGCATGTGGCTGGGTCTGTACATGTGTGTGTGTTAGACATGTATGTGTGCATTATGAGGGATAATGGAAGGGAAAAACACTCCCAGATGCATGTGATGCAATTATGTCCTTGATTATCTGATTGGGTAATCTACAGGCGTCCAAAACAAACACAGTGTTGGCAGACTGTTGACCGAGCATAAACCACAGGGAGGGACACACATACACCGCTGAATTTGAACATGTGCTCAACGATGCATAGGATGGTATAGTTAACACCAAGTAGAAAGGGTGTGATGGATGCACCAGTTGGGGGCTGGTGGTTGCAAAGGAAGTGGAAGAGTTGTCTACCAACTGTCAACCAAGGTCAGTGGCTCGGTCCCATGCCTTTTCATTCAACATCTTAAGCCGCCTTTAGCAGGGTGCTGAACCCCACAGTGTGCCTTTAAAGAAGTTATGCAACCTATTTAGCTCCAGTACAAATACTACACAGTAGGAGCATATGTGAAGTAGGAAAGAAAACACTTGGTAGTAATAGTAGATGAAAGAGGAAAAAATTGTTTGATTTTATTGTAAAAACTGAGCCAAGTCGCAATGAAGTTGCTGGTGAAAAGCAGTTTATCAAACACTTTAAATTGTGACTTAAAGTCCCACTGTGATCATCTTTTGATCTATTTTGAAGCGTTCTCAGTGGTCTATTATTTATGATTATGCCGTTTTCTAAGGCAATTTTTCTGCAAAGCAACAGTAATTCATCAGGAATTTGCCTGAGTTGTGGGCAGGATCGGAGCGGAGTAAGCCCCCCTCATCCATCTGTTTAAACTCTCTCCAGCTAGCTTACAGGCCCTCACAACCCCAAGCTACATTACTGATCCAACAAAAATGGCGAGCAATATTGGAGCTATCCAGCCGTACAGTTTTGAGTCAGATGCCAGATGAAATAAGGACGTACATGGATCTAGTGGACTATAAGCAGATGCATCAGAATGGAGTGGAGCAGGGAGCTTGTGGCTTGCTGTTGTTACTTCTATGTCAAAACTATAAGCTTTTCCAACTGCATTTTTCATTCTGCTTCTGATTCACTACAATTTAAAGAAAGAACTACTAAGCTTCTTAAGGATTTCACTGATTGTGGTTTTTTTTTTATGTGACTCCCACAATAGACAAGTGACCACTGTAAATGCATTTGTCAAGGAAATTAGGAAAATGAACGCAAGTACTGTAGATATCCACCCTGCTTAGATTATGTTGTTCATTACATTTTCCAACACTCGGCCTACCCCCCACACATCAAGGGGGTTTCTGCTTTAACCACCCTCTTTTATATATTTGACCAATCAGACATTTTCTCAGGACAGAAAAAAAAGTCAATTAAGAAAATGTATCCATAGCAAGTTGCTACAACTTTAAATTTAAGACTGTGAGGCAGAATTGGTCATATCAATAAATCTGTCACAATTCTTCCTGAAGTTAAACAAAAAAGGCTAACTGTAATTTTATCCAATAGAGATAACTCCAATCTAAAGTGCAACAATTTACAATGGAAAAAAAAAGAAACACTTGACAGCTTTAACATCTGTGCCATTGGTGGTGTACTGGGGTCAACAACCTGTCAGGCTTTTTTGTCTGGTCATTTTCTAACTTCCAGAATTGCCAGACCTTTGTGACACACTTCCCTAACAAGATAAGCAACTAACTAACCAGATCTAGATCTGTTCATATTAAAAAGTTATTTAAACACTTGTAGTATCCATCTTCTGTACACTCAGGTAAGACAAAACAGTACTGGAAGTGATAGAAAGCCAAGAACGTGTGTGTATAATTTACATTAATGCAAAGACAACATTATCACAGCTGAGAAAACTTCTCAGATAGCTTTAAGCTAATGTGCACACATCAACATTTAAATATTTTAGAGAATGAAAAAATATAGCTGAACTTTTCTTGACGATAACTCTGTCTTTTACTTTATCAATCCATTTACACAAAAATAATATATTACCCCTGATTCAGGGGTTCTAAAACTGCCAAAACAATGGAGAGCGCAGAATCCATATTCATGCTGTCTGAAAAGGATTGTGTACGTTTCAGATTCTTGAACTGACAAATGCTCCAAAGTAAAACACATCAAACTTACTGAACTGTTTATAACTCTCCTCTGCTGAAAGTCTGTCAAAGGCTGTTTACAGAAGACAGCAGACATAAAGGCAGAGGTATAGACACATCTAGAGTCAGCTCCTCAATGCGACCCACTAACCAAGCTCACCACTCTCCCCCTCTCACCTCACACCAAGCATATTTTGGAGCAAAAACACACCATTGAATCATGAGACAAGGCAACCCTTGTTCAAGGCCACCAAACCTCATCTGGACGGCCAGCAGGGAAGCCACTGTATACGTGTGTTTGGATGTCTGAGCACATGTACAGTATACAGTAGTCATCAGACTAGATTAAAATGATTTTCTTTTTCCTTTTAGCAGCAGGCTGCGGAGGCCAGTTCCACCGTCATTATTTTTTGCCTTCTAACTCAGTCTGGCCGATCTGCAGGGATGAAGACGGCACATAGCCATTTTTTTGCATTACTCAGAAGCGAGCTCGCAAAACAACTCGCATGCAAAATATGCCGGGCAAACCAGAGTCAATCATACCAAACCTGCCTCGACAGCACATCTGTGTCTCCATGTGAAGTGAAGTGTTTGGAACGGTAGCACAAAGGCTGAGTGCAAGGATCAGATAGTTTGCTTCCACCATCAATACTTTGTGCTTGGCAGCCAGCCTCTTCTCATTCCCCCTTTTTTTCTTCACCCTTCTCAGCCAATCTTTCAACACTTGCTTTGCAACCCTCTCACCCTTTCCAGTCATGTTGCTACGCCATAAAAGTATTTATCCCCCACTCCTACACCCCATGCACATACAGAGTCTAACTATTTTAACTGTTTAAGCATTAAATTCAACCTCATTTGCCTCTTATTTCAGTCTAACACTGCTAAACTACTCTGTCTGGTGTGGATATGACTCCATCTGTTTTCCATAGTAACTTCTGAATGAAAATATCCTTTCACCAAGACTGCAGCTCCACCTCTGGCAGCACAGCTAAAAATACAAAATATCAAAGATAAGCACCTCAGGCTAGACTTCACGCTTTCAAAACTTTTAAAACTTTTAATACCTGGAAAAAGGAAAATATGTCAGTATTTTATCTTTGGTGAAATGTTGCAACCGGCCAAGTACCACATAATGCTAATTTTTAAATCAGTCTTTAAATTCAAAAAAATTCCTATCAGTTCAATTCTTTTTTTGCATTTCTACCAATTAATTTAGTTTTTTTAAAACAAATTTAAATTAATTCCAAAAGAAAATTATAACAGGCAAATTTGGCAAATGCACCAATTACATCTATAATTCACCCTCACCATGATGGGGACTTCAGGTACAATTCTATTGTTGGAGTCGGTGCTGTTTTAGTACATCTCGTCTAAGCAAAGAGAAAATGTTTGGATGTGTCAGCTTGATTTAAAATAAAAATATGTTTTCATTACAGGAATCAATCTTTACTACAATGGAATATAGGTTTAAGAAATATTTTGATTTGATTTGAATTGGTTTATTTCAAGCAATTAAAGCAAGAATAATGCACAAAACAGTACAATCAGCAGTTACACATTCATACAAAGACGTATCGAACTACTTTCTGTGTGGAGTTTGCATGTTCTCCCTGTGCATGCGTGGGTTTCCTCCAGTGACTCCGGCTTCCTTCAACCATCCAAAAACATGCGTCATATAGGTTAATTGATTATTCTTAATTCCCCCTAGGTGTGAATGTAAGTGTGCATGGGCGTGTGATTTGCGGTCCCGCAACCTGTCCAGGATGTCCTCTGCCTTTGCCCACGAGTGGCCAGGATACGCTCCAGCTGCCCCTTGACCCCAAAAGGGACAAAACGGGTTTAGAAGATGAGTGGATGATGAATGAGCATGCTATTGCATTCAACAGGATTAGTAAAAAAATAGTATAATATAAATATAAATTATGTATTATTTGTTTAGTTTTCCACAGTTTGACCAATGTGTTGTGTTTTACAAACATATATAATTCTGCAAAAAACATTTGAATCCTTGGTACTGGTGATGAAAAACATGCTGCATCCATGTAAGAAAACCCTCCATTATCTCACATTAGGATATATTAAGCATGGACTTCATTCAAAGTAAGATAGCTTTGCCGGCTGGGACAGGTTGCATGTCTCCCTGGAAAACTATGTGCGTCAGTAAGAGAATGTGGGCCCTCCCTCGAATAGATTTCAGAGCACATGTTTTTGCTTAAAAATCTTTTTTTTTTCTTCCTCTCCCACCAGTAGGACACAGATAGCTTGTGTGCTGATGAGCAGATGAGTATGCTTTGCATCACAACTTAGCTTCACCCTTAGTCAGAGATAGTGAATGTCAGTATAACTTAGAGACTTTTTCTATTACTTAAAAAACAACCCAAAACAAACGAGTGTTTGTGTCATTTAACTTTTTTGCAACAAAGAAAAATGAAACAGTACTAGGGAAGCCATCAAAAACCATAAAGCGCTGTGAAGTGTTGCTGCTTTTTTTAGATTTGCTATTTAAAGCTGTTGTTATCTTGTATACAGAGAGTGCTTGTCAGATGCACATGACTCAAAAAAAAAAAACACAACTCCCTCAAATACCCATTTAGCTGAGGTCCTGGCTAAAACACAAACACATTCTTTTCAAACACAAGCAGAGCTACAGTCAATAAGGAGGAAAAATTGAAGTAAAAGCCTACAAATATGGGAAGTCTTAACTGCATCTGATTTTGTGCAGACATTTGTCATTACAACTGCAAGGATGTCATAGAACAGTGAATCAAGACATCACGTCATCCTTCTCACACATGAGAAAACGTGCATACAGCCATGCAGTCGAGCCAATACTATTTTCTAGCCTCCTGATCAACAGAGTGCCTGTCTTACCTCTGGCTTGGCAGGATGCACCAGCCTCCTTCATAAATACTGCACGACCAACGCTTGATGAAAACCCCCACTTTCTCTCAGGTACAACTGCACTCTGGAGAGCTTCATTATCTACAGTAAGGATAAACTGTACTGCCAAACCATGAGCATCTCTGTCAAAGACAGACTGACCACTAACCACTGTGCCACCGTGCAGCCCTATATATAGAAAATCAAACTTTAAATTGCATTGTGTTATTTAAATTATTGTGAATCAGGAGCAGACAAAAAAATGCTGTTTGAAAATGATTGTATTTGTTACGTTGAAAATACACTCAGCAGGTCACAAGCTCCCTACTCCTTTCCAATCCCATGCATCCACTTGTAGAAGACTATAATCAATGTACATTTTTGTTTTCCTCGTCTGAGCTGACACCTGGCGCAAAACTGTACAGTTCCAATACTGCTCACCATTTTTGTTGCACCGGTAATCCTAGGTTGGGGGTGTGAAAAGGGCTGTAAACTGTCAGTTATGAGTGACAGGAAGAGGTGGCAGGATTGCTTCACACCACAACTCAGAGGTAAATTTCTAACTTCTGCTATTCAGCTGAAATTATGTCTTAAAAAAATCACACAGTTTTTCTGCTAAGGGCTAAGAATGGCATAATCACAATTTAAAAAGTACTAGAAAGGCTTTTACAACAGATCAAAAGATTATTGATGTGAGTCTTAAAATGACAATTTGTCATTTTTACCGCAGCAAATTCTTAGTGCTGTAATAAGCATACCTGCAACAAGGAGTTTTGTACAATACTGAAGAAGATGAAGAGCTTGAGAAATGACGAAGTACTTTGGCATTGATTGACACCAAATTGACACCAGAAAAGCAGTTATGGACAGACAAAGCCTTTTGATAATGTTATACTTTTGTTCCAAAGGCTTTAGTCAAACACAAAGCAGATAAACATGGTGGCCAATTTAACCTCTTAAAAACAAGACTAAAACAAAGAAACTTTTCAATCGTCATTCCTATACTGACAAAACCAGCAGGCCAGTAACTTTTGGGAAGGTAAATGTATTTTCTTCAATGCTTCAGTTCCAAAGACTTATCAATCAATATATCCTTCAGCATCTGTTGCTATCCTAAAGTTTGCTAACTTTCTAGTCGAGCAGAATGCTCATTGAGTACATTAGATTGTGTTTCAGTCCAGCACTGGTAGAATTGAATGCAAAAACAAAAGGAAAAAGAAAACAAATCTACAGTTTGTAATTTGCTTTGATCATTTTATTTGGAAGTTATAGAAGATAGATATCCTAAGCAGGACTGTGCCCCTTGTTTTGGTCTGGTATTTCAGATATGTTGTTTTGGTAATGCTTGTTCTGTTTTCAGGTTTTGTGTGTTCTCACTGTCATAGTCACACCAGGTTCAAGTTTTCAATTATCCACAGCTGTCTTGATTTAAGTATGTCCTTGGAAAAGTAAAGATGCTGGTTTTTAATTTATCCTTGTCAGATCATTTACATTGCCACCTTTATTGTTTTTCTCCTTGTTTGGAGTTTTTTCACATTTTGAGTTAACTTATCCCAACTTTAAGTGAATCTTTGGTCACTCACTCTACACGCCACTCATCAATTAAGCTTTCACGTTAAATCGGGGTGTCAAACTCTAGACCTCGAGGGCTGGCCTTCTGCTGGTTTTCTAGAAATCCTGCCTTATTTAGTGCTGCTGATTATCAGAATCAGGTGTGTTTGGCCCATAAGGAGCTTCAATGGCAGGTTGGTTGGAAAACATATTGGACACCCCTGTTCTAAACCAATAGCAAAATGTCCTTCTTTTTCTTCTCAGCCAATCACAATCATATTTCTGCTTTTAAACTCATGGACGTTTATCTCTCTACATTCGAGAGGATTTCGCCAGCCCTCCAACACCCAATTCTCCATCTGGATCAATACTATGTTGTGCACCTGCCTCAACCACCATCAGTGTACCAGCTTATCCCAGCAGGATGTAGATGTCATCTGTCCAGAGCCTAACCGCCAGAAGATTATGGACTATTTCATGGACATTTTTGTATCACAAATAAATCTTTATTATTTGCATTCATAAAATCTCTCCTTATTGAATTTCCTGCCATCAAGCCTTGTCTTACACTTTGGGTCCTTCATCTTTGTTTCCTAACATATCATGTACCCTACATAAAATCAAAACTTACATAACAAATGTTTATTGGAATGAACTACGTAGCTTTTTTAAATGATTTCTTTAACTAAAGGGTATCCTGCATGTGTCTGCACTCCACAACATCATTCTCTCTGTTCAGTTCAGTGGTGACAAATGAAGAGGATGAGCTGCAGGACATGCTGTCCTTAGCATCAGGTCAGCTGATTGTGTTTTTCTTTTTTCTTTTTAAGTTTTGAAGTTCAATTTGTCATCATGCCTGAAATGGGCATGATGAAGCAGAATGGGTAATGGAGCTCCTCTAATAGTACAGATAGTGCACTAACTCAGCGTTCCCTAGATACCAATTAGCAATGAACAACCAAGCTGATGGGTGAACAGCTCCAGCTTCCAGATGAGAGACTAAAACTCGGGACACTATATGATCCCACGTCAGAATATACTTTGAAATGTGCATGTTTTCTGTTCTAATGGGAGTTTTGGCAGCTCACCATAACATCAAATAATGTGCCTTTTGCTATAAATTTTGCATCACGTCTTGTTTACAGCACTTCTAAAATTCATAAAAAAAATCAATCCCAGAACAAAAAATTCCAGCTTAACAGAAACTATCTTAAAAACTGAATTGGGAAACATAACCTCAATGACTAGCCCTGCAGTTACATGTAAACTTTTTCTGTCTTTGCCATGTTCAATAGTTTCCTAGCTATACAGATCACCTCTGATTATGTCACTGTAGTGACAGCTAAAATTAGTAAAACACTTTTAAATAAAGCCCACTTGCATATCATCTTACCCATTAAACATTGGACGTCTGATGGATATGGAGATCATGTCTATTTTGCGTCCATCAGTCAAAAAGCAATAATGAACATCTGCATAAAGTGCCAACCAGGTCTGTTGTTTGGATGTCGGCCCATGACTTCTCTTGGACGTCAGTCTAAAGTTTAACATTTGAAGGTCTGATTAGGTTATTTGTTTGAATGTCATAAAGATATTTAAAACAAGTACAAGAAAAGGACATGGATTTCTTAAAAAATTTAAATTACATTACATTAAATACTACTTTTATTATGTATTGGTGTAGTGAGTGCATTAAGTTTTGGTATTTTATTTATTTTAATAATTTTCCTCTACTGATTGATTAAAATAAATACCATTTTGGCAGTGTGGAAACTGATGGTTGTGATTTGAACCAGTGCTACTCCAACTGGTTGAGGCAGTATGCAATCATAGCCCAACCAGCCATTTCTCTACTGCAACTACTTAAACTTTGCAGGTCTCAGGTTGTTTCCACTTCCGATCAATTTTGTGTAAAACAATATCCACATAATAACACATACAGGTATAAATACAATTTTGAAAAGTCCACAAATATTACTGAGTACTGTATCGACTTTACCAGCTCCGTGCATTCAGTTGACCAGGTAAAATGTGGGAATTCACTTTTGTTTCTACAGTTTTGGTTAACATGTCAGCTTCCCAAGACTAGATCATAAATGGACCTGTCTCCTTCTGCACCTGAATAAAGTGAAATAAAGAGTTTGGAAAAAAATTGCTCGACCTTGTATGTATCATGAATGTCTATCAGTGTCTTTGCGTATTACTATTACACTTTGTGTACCTTGTGGAACATAAGTATCAACTGGGATATGATCCCATTCCCATCTAAGTGTTACACAGGACTGAGGCACCAGTCAACGTCAGCATAAATAATGTCTATAAGGGGCTTAAATTTGATGTTGAAAAGACGTGCACAATAAGTATCTTCGAACTACAATCAGCCTTTACACTGAGGTTCTGTGGATGTTACTACTAAATGTTTGGAAGAGGTCAGGAAAGAGCTCATCATCCTGAGTAACAGAGAACCATTATGGGATGTCCAGCAAGACTTACAATATATGTTCCTTGGATGTGTTCTTAAGTTACACAATAGAAAGTAAAACTAGAGGAAAAAAGGCAGCATGTAAGAAGCTAACGCAGTATACCAATCTGAAATGGACCGATCTTTAAAGTACAGATCTGTAAGGCCTGTAACTCAAACACATTGCAAACTACTCTTAATGAGGGAAATGTAATGCATTTGTTAAGTAAGAAATATTGTTTAGCTAAGAGATTCTTGACACAACAATGTAGGCTACAAACGTCAAAGGACTGATGATTCATAAATGCGGAGCTAAAATGGAAATAAACAATAAAAGGTTTTAAACTTTAATTACAGTGTTTATGCTTTGCTTGAGAAACATGTAATGTAAAACCCCATCTATCTTTTTTTAAATTAAACTGATTCTTTAATTCTTTATTTTTTTTAAAGAACAAATTTACCTTGCCAAATTGGCAACCACTTGTAAAGATGGCGGCTATACACTCCATTGTTACAAAAATATTCAATATCTTTTTGCACCAGTCTCAACAATATCAGCCCTTCATGCATAAAATCCAGTCTTTAAACTTGAGGGGTACCAACAGAATATTATTTTACGTATATTAAATAATATATAATATATATATATATATATATATATATATATATATATATATATATATATATATATATATATATATGTATATATATATATATATATATATATG